>RCWM02000189.1:600000-785000 GCA_003667255.2 Euschistus heros | reverse complement strand
ATCGAAACAGAATCATTACTTTTAACATATCATTCGAAAGCTGATTAAATTTTCAAGTTTTTGCAAGATTTGCAGTTTTATGGATTGTTTTTTCGAAAAACACTAAGTGTAGAAGTAATGTAAGACATTGTAACTTCCCTAAATAAGGTGAAGACCAAGCTGTTCTTTAGATAACATGTTTGTAAAATTCAAGCTTACTTATACCTTGCTCTTATAGAAAATTTAATGCTAAATCCGAAAATGATTCCAAAATTTGAACAATATTTAAACAAAATGGAGATATTACAGCTTTTATAGTAAAAAACGTGGTTTCCTCAAAAGAAATCTTTGATTTATCGTATATATGCAACGGATTGGAATAGAAAGGTGAGGTCTGCGGCATTTTTCTATATTTTCTATCTAGTTTCACCTACTTTTTTTTTTTTTTTTACACTAATTGGTACTCACACATATAAACACGCATATCTAAACTATTATATAAAAGGACCAATCATTTTTCTTTTGTAATTACTAACCGCGATAACTACTAAACCAATCTGTACCGAATTTTAACCACATCACCATTATAGCTTCAGGAAAGCTTAGCAAAACAAAACCGACAAGATTGAACCTACATATACAAACTTGAACTAAAAAGATAATATTTTAACTGCTGCGAGAAAAGAGAATTAAATGAAAATAAACGAAATTAATGATACTTATATATATATATATATATATATATATATATATATATATATATATATATATATATATATACTTACAATTTATGATCAGTTATTTTTAGGGTCGGTGCCGGGTAGTTTAATTTTGCCTTTGCAACAAAATTTCGAATGGCACGAGACACCAGTAATGGGTTATGAAACAGTGGGAGATCTTTACAATTGCAATTTCTTTTCGAAGTTTTGGTTGGCACTGACTCCAAAAATAACTGATCATAATTGTGAATAGTATCAATAATTTCGTTGATTGTCATTTAATTCTCTGTGTTTCGAAGCAATTAATTTTTTTTTTTACTTTGTAGTTCAAATTTGTACATGTAGGTTTAATCTTGAAGTCATTTTTTTTTTCTAAAAGTTATTTTTATTTTTCACTTTTTAGTGGTAAGTGGGTGTATTTTTGTTTATGCAGTCAACTCTGGATAAGACGATCTTCAAGTAACCCTGAAAAATAGTTCAACTTATTGAACAACGACTTATCGAGGTTATCATTCGACTTATCTTCATCTAAATGGAAAAAACGAACACAAAATTTGAGTTGAAATAATTACGTACTCGAATGGTGTATTAGGTAACTGGTTGTTTGTTCATAAATATAAAATCATTGAAACAGAAAATTAAATACCCGGAACCACTTAATCATACAACTTTCAACATCATTGAACAGAGCTTTTTAATGGCGGTACCTAAAAGTAGACTTACCGTCTTCCACCAGTGGCAATATTTTCTTTATTCTTAAGGATGGTTGAAAGAGAACTACGCGAAATTCACTAGCAAATAACCGTCCAACTTATTTCTCCTTCCTCCACATCGCGAATCAGTTTTAACTTTTCGTTAGTTAAAAGAATTTATTCGGAGTCATTGTAAAGCCAATCGAGTGAATAACCATTAAGTGACTGGTGACCCTATGAACTGAAAAGGTAAACAATGACAGAAAGCAGGAAAACAAATTACCCATGAAATTTGAGTTCGAGTTATAAAGGCGATGACTTCCATTAGTTCGATTCATAGAGGTGAAAGTCCTAGACCCCTCATTTGACCCCTATTTTCAGTTCGACTTATTTACACAATTTTTCACTTTTTTACCTGAAATCAACTTATTGAGGTGAAATTTACGAGTAATGCACTTCCTAACATAGATTTTGTACTTCCTTAAGAATTCAGCTTATCGAAATTTGATACATCGAGAGTTGACTGTATATTTAAATTATGTTTCTTAACAATTTAGATTTAGTAACCATGGAGAAATGTGTTTATAGTGGAAGGTTATATAACAGAGATTTTTTATTAATTGTTTTTTTTTTATTTATCTAAAAAAACGCTGAGTTGATTTCATTAAATTTTTAATGGGACCAATTCTGAAGTATGACTTACCGAAAAAAAAGTCATCAAAATCGATTCAGAATTGACGGAGTAGTCGCGTAACAAGCCTAAAAAAAAAAAAATAAATAGAAAAAAAACAGACGAATTGAGAGCCTCCTATTTTTTTGAATTCGCTACAAAATGAAACAAATTTCTTTTTTTTTTTCATTTATTGATATTTACAACTGTACAAAGTAATATACAACAAGTAAATGTGTTGACAGTGAATACAATGACATGTAAATAACTTGTGAAGAACTACTGACTAGTTGCAATAAAATCTACACTAAAAGGTCTCTAGGCCATCTTCTTTTCAGGTATAGAGGAAGCAAGTTGGGAGACTAGTGGATTGGAGTGGTTATGAAGCTTACTATGGAAGGATAGGTATCTGGTTTGGGCTAAATCAGAAACATATGGAACATTAAGATCTTTATGGATAAGTTTATTGGTCACATAGCAAGGAGCGTTGATGATTTTTCGAAGGATTTTGGATTGCAAGGATTGGATACGAGATGAATTAGATGGTTTAGTGGAGCCCCAAAGCTCAACTCCGTACGTCCAAATAGGTCTAATCACTGTCATGTAAATGACTCTTTTGTAATTAATCGGGAGCTTTAAACGTTTGTCTAGTAAATATTGAAGTAGTCTGTAACAAAACAAAATTTAATTACGAGTTATATATACCCACATATTTAATATCTTTCTAAAACATGAATGGCCTTAAAAAACAATAGGGTATAGTTGTATTCTCCCTCACTTGGTCAAGACGACAGGAAGACAACGGATGCGCCAGGATCTATGATAGCAACAAATCTTAAAATGCAGATAAGGCAACACAAGATCATTCGATTCCAATTATTACATGTTTGTTGTTTTGTAATAATATAACATATTAATAATGAATAGAGGATAAGAAAAAAAAATAGTTTTAATAGTTTGAGCATTTTAAATCTAACGAAAATTAAAATGGGGCTTTCATTAGCTAATTACTGTTTGGTTTTTTTTTCATTATTGTTTGCAATCGAAGAAAAGTTTTTATGAGCGGAGCTAAAACCAACGTAATGGATTAGAAGTCTATTTATATCTTCATTAAAATGCGGGATGAAGCATTTATTTTTTTCATTGGGCCATTTTAAAATTATTTATATTTTTATAAATAAACGGAAGTTTTTAATGTTTTTTTTTTCTTTTCAGCGTAAAATATTTAGAAAATCTATTCATTATAGAGGAAAATTTTAAAGAAAAAAATTAATTTATATATTTATATAAAATTTTAAAACTAGGTATATTCATATTTATCTAACATATTTCATTTTGTATGGTTACAAGTACATCATAAATATAATGTTATTTTACATTAGTTATTTTCATTAATGTTGTTGCGTTTCTGTTGGTCAGTATTGGTAATGTTTCGTAATCAAAAGTTTTCGATTTTTTATATCGACACATACAAAAATTTCGATGCTTGAATCTCGATGTCGATAACTCGTTTCAAGAATAAATTGAAACTATAAAAAATAATCCATATAAGATACATAAAAGCAAACTAAATTTACTAATATAAAAGAAAACAAATAATTTTACAAGAAATAAAGTAAATAGCATTAATTATTTAGGACATTTAATATAAAAATGACTCGAATGATTCAGACAATATAAAAAAAAAGTTTTACAAATTTTTACTTTAGAATACATATCTTCAAAAAGATTTAGGTTTAATTTTGTACTATAGTTTGATTAGGGCCTGTAGTTTACCCATGATCATTTTTTTTTCCGATTGTGGGAGGAATTGAGTTTTTTTTATTCTGAAAACTTTTTTTTTTTCAATCCTTAAAAATGTAATTTTGTTTTACACGCTCTAGCTCTGTTGGTGTTGCTCGGTCGAAAATTTGATATTTTATTAGAAATATTTGAAATAAATGAAGAGAATTTTTGGTTGTATAACATTTGTCGCTAGGATCTACCATTTGGGAGCTGCATGGGTTCAAATGAATAAAGTCACGTTTTTCCTACATTTTTAGGTGTTTTATAGGTGTTGGGTATTTTTATACAGGCTCTAGCTCTGTTGGTTCTGTCAGGATCGAAAATTTGATGACAGACTCCTTATCAGAAGCAGTAGATATAAAAGCAAAAGTTATAGACGTAGCCATGAACTATTGTTTTCCCAGTCAAAGAGAAATTGAGTTTTTAAAAAAAGTATTTGAAAAAAGTATAAATATATCATCGAAGCTATGTAAAACAAACGAATGTGGAAAATCGCACTTTTTGTTTCGTTCGTTTACCGTTTTTCTACAAGGCCGTGTGGAAAATTGTCGAATTAGATCGGAAATTAGAAAACCGAAATCAGTAATGTAATTTTTACTGATTTCTTGCATTTCACCTCAAGGTAAGCCTTGTAGAATGCAAAGATAAACGAACCAAATAAAAAAATGCGAATTTTCACATTCATTAGTTTTAAATAATGTCGACGATATAATGAGATGGAAAATCAACTTTGTTCTAGAATAGCCAATAACATTTTATTTATTTTTACATTAGGAAGAATTTACACTAGTGACGCAGATGAGAAAACAGCATTAGGAATACTGTGGCCTGGCTTGCCATCCCGTAAGTACCAGGCTATGTCTGGGGTTTCCCAGGGATGTCTGTGTACATTGTATATATAGTGTGATTGTGTTTTTTAATTTATTAAAAAAAAAAAATTTATTTAGTTATGATTTATTTTTTATATTATTATTTCTTTTAATGCTTATTATTATTATTTTTATTATTATTCGTTCTCCTTTATAATTACTGTTATTTAGATTGCTAATACTTTTATTTTATGATTTACCTAATTAATATTATGTGTAGTTTTTATTTATTTTTTTTTTTTTAGAGGATTTTTTTTTCTTCTAATTTAATTGTACATATTGTATGAATGAATTCTTTGTCATCCATATCACTCATTGCCCTTTAAGATTCAGATTGTAATATGTATTCAATAAAACATTTTTTTTTTTTTAAATATTAGGAAGAACAATCGACTTATTATCAGATACGTATCGATATTAGATCATCGACTATCGATACCGAGTTAACACAACCATAATTAATGGTATTCATTATGGAATGCTTACATAATGGTAAAACAATGTAATGCTTTTTAATCCAAAAAGGATTTAAATTTCGTATTTCCACTTTATCCATGTACCTTCTTAGCATTACTGTGTGTCAGTGATATCAGATTACTCGGTGTAGTCGAAGATACGTTGGTTAATATGTATTTACGGGCTTCTGAAGGGAATGGAAAGATTACGAGCCGAGACCAAAACGAACCATTGAGAACTATTCTTATTTCCAATTTTACGTTTGCACAGCGACGGAGCACATACGAATTTCGTTCTTTGCCATTGATTCGTTACGGGTTTCGCTCGTTCCTTTAACCAAGCTTTAATAAGTTTAGTTAAAATTTAAAAGGATGATGGTAAAAATATCGTCTATTTTGCGAAATTAACTTGTTTTATATGAGTTGTTTAAAATCAAAACCAGTTATGACCATTTTCCAAAATTTTACAGGAGTGCAAAAATGACAAAATACTAATTTTTAGAGGGGCGAAAAATGTGATCAAACTTTAAATCTTCAATATCATGTTCTTAAGTTGTCTTAAACTAGCGAATTTTCAAATTCAATGCATGCCTACATAAGCAGAAAATTCCTTTTTTGAGTTGGACATCAAGGGTTTTGTTTTGGCCAAAAAAATAATTATTCAGTATTTTTTTGTTTTTTATCGAGTTTTCAAATATCTTTATGTAGTGTAGATTATTTATTATATTATATATATATATAATATATATATTTTTCATACATATGATATATGTAAATAAGTGCTGATGTTTTGAATTTTTTGTATGTTTCTAGAATTGATGATGAGTGTTTAACATTCGAAACAAGTATTAAAATAAATAGAGTGCCAATAGAAGTGGCAATGAATTCACTAATCCTAATTTTATTGATCCTTTATACCTTCCTTTCGTACTTGATAAATATAAAAAAAAACTCACTGAAGGCTGCGAACGTATACATTAACTAAACAGTTTGCAAGCAAACTATGCGAAAAAGGCCGATTTTTTTTCTTTTTTTTCTTTCTTTTTTTAGTTTTTTTTTTTTGCAAAAAATATATATAGGGGTGGAGAAGATGATCAGGGATGCAGTCGAAGAGGATCACCACGTCTAAAAGAAATTCTTTAATACGGGCCAACGTTTTGACCTGCCTTGCAGGTCTTCTTCAGGGCCACCAAACCACACTGGTGAAAAGACGAACGATGACTGTAAAAATATATATATATATATATATATATATATATATATATATATATATATATATATATATATATATATATTTTAAAAGTAGACAACGAGTTGTGATCCAGAATGGTTCATTTACTCTTTAGTTTTACTTGTTTCAAACTATTTTATAGTCTAAACTTAATTAAAATCTGCATTTTTGCAGCTTATTTTATTTTATTTTGTTATTGTTTGCTATCGTTATTTTTGTTTTGTTTTTCCCTTAAATTTTGAGCATAACTAATTTGGTAGGTTTCAACTTGTTTCAAAAATTCGAATAATGAAGGCCTCATAATTACAATCATTTGTCACACACTTACTATGCTGAATAAAATCTTCAAGTATGGGCTTATTTTATTCCAGATCTACAACCCTGTGAATCGCATCAAATGATCGAGTCCCTTTACACAGTTTTTCTTAATATCTTCAGTTTGTAGTTAATAATTTCAATTTTTCTGTACAATGTCATAATCAGTTGATTAATTACATTTGGATGCTATAATAGAATCAAAAAGTTAAGTTTGGATATAGAGAGCAAGATCGTACAAAATTGAAAGATAAAGTAGGCCAGAGTATGACCGGACATGGTTTTAAAGGAAGAGAAGGAGCTGCACAATGAGGAATGGGGAAGGCTTAGAGAAGAATGTGGTTGAGGAATACTTCATATGAGAAGGAATTCTAATAAAAAAAAAAATATATATAAAAGCTACGTAAGTCGTTTATCATTTTTTATTCTAATATTATCCAGAGCACTAATAAATTTATTTGTTTAAACTATTTATTTAAATTTCCACCTGTATGTAAAATAAAATAAAATACATCAAGTAAATGTGAAGGTATTGCTCATAAAAACAGGTCAATTGGTGAAAAGCCATTGGTAGTACTGCAATAAATGTTCTATACTGGAAGGTTCCGAAGCCACTTTTCAGGAATACGGAGGGTTATCGGGAATAGAAAAGGATGCAAGTTGAGATACTAGAAGAATCAAATGGTTTTGGAGTTTACTATGAAATGGTAGGTATCTGATTTATTGAACTTTTATATGGTAATAAATAAGTTTGTTTGTGGCACAATAATGAGCATTGAGGACTTTAGGAATGATTTTGGATTGTAAAGGTTGGATACGAGAAGAATTTTAAGGTTTAGTCATACATCCATCTAGCTTCCCTTAAGCTTTCTTTGGGTGCTGTCTGGAAAGAACTGTGGCCATGTCGTTGATGAATCTCTTCGGAAGTCCGTCCGATTAAGTACATTATTTAAAGTAAATAAATGAATATTGTTCAATAAAATTCATTACATTTGAGGAATGATTCAGTTATACATGACTTTGGTTCTTTATTTAAATTTTAACTAAACTAATAATTCTACAAGTGTGCTATTACCTGTTTAATGCACTCTAATGGTATATGCCTAGTACATCTGTGTAATTATGTCTTTACATATACAGGGCGATTTCCTCTTAGTGTAAAAAAAAAAATTGAGTAAAACTAGACTGAAAATGAAGAAAAATGCCGCAGACCTTACCTTTCTATTCCAATCTGTTGCAGATAAACGATAGTTCAATGACTTTTTTTGAAGAAACCACGTTCTTTGCCACAAATTTATTTATTATTATTATTTAGGATTCACTTATTTTATTTTATTATTTTTTTTTTTTTTACACTGAGAGGGAATCACCCTATGTATGCATTTTATTAAAACCAGGGGTGATAAAAGTGAAAAAAAAAATAAAATAAAAGGTTTAATATGGCAATATATATTTATTACGTGTACTTTTTTATTTTTTTTATTTTGTCCTTGCTCCCAAATAGTTACAAAAGAATTCTATATGACAGTATTTAGACCCATTTCGACATAAGGAGTTGAGCTTCGAATCTCCACTAAACCTTCCAATTCTTCTCGTATTCAATCCTTACAATCCGAAATCTTTCGTAAAATCTTCAACACTCCTTATTTTTTCACAATCAAGCTTATCCATTTCCACCCGAAACCACTAGATAAATAAAAATAAATAAATAAAAAATATTGTTATTACTATCTATTGCAGCGCCATCAAAAGGCACTGAAGGATTTTTAAGAAGTCATTATATATGATTTAGTGAAAAACATCTCTTGATGATTTACGACGTTATTTTTGAACCGATCAATGAATACAAAACAAGCATTTCCGCATTTCCAAAAGTTTTTAAATAAAAATGATCTGGAAAATAAAAGTAAAAAAAAATGTACACTAATGACTCCAGTGTAATTTTTTAGGATATCCAGAATATTTAAAAAAAAAAAGAAAAAACTTTATACTACATTATACGTAAGTTTTGGCATATACGTATTTAAAAACTGAATAGTCAAGACACGATATTTTTCTCTTATTTTTTAAATTAAAATTGTAATTGAATCCAATCACTGTACATCATTAGGCTTTTTGAATGTATCATGCTTTATTTTATTAATTTATTTTTTTTTTGGACGAAGAATACCTGCTCATGAAAGAATTAAATAATTTTCATTCAATTAAAAAACTATAAATAACAAAAAATAAATAATTTTAAAACGTATCTGTTATTAAAGCAACTTTAACCTCATGATTACGTTTACATAACCACACCCCATTATAATAAGATGGAAATTTATTCAGCAATCTGTTATTAATCGGTTCTAAGTAGCGCATTGTTACTAAAGCCTTGGAAGGCTTTAGGCTATTGGAAGAAATGCATTGCCTTACATGGAATTCATTTATAAAATATATTTTGATAATAGTAGATTATTTTTTTTAAATTGAAATCAAACATAAAAAAAAAGAAGAAGAAATTAATAACATGTTCGGGCTAGAAGAGCTTAACTCCGAAGTTAGTAACATCTGGAAAAATATAAACAAATATTTCGATTTTTTTTTTTTCGTACATATGTTTGTCACAATTATTTTAATAAATATTATAAGATTTTTTTTATTATAGAGCCATTTTTACTCAAATAAAAAGCACATTTTTTTTATTTTTTTAACTATGTGTACGTGAATATGAATTATTAACTAGGAGGCGAGCTGTTCTTGCAGGAAGCTACTCAGTTTTAAAATTTAAATTGAATTTGTTTTTAAATTTTAAAAATATATATTTTTGACGGAGAAGAATATTTATTTTACTTGTGTATAAATTATTACATGTACATATATGGAAATTGAATCAAGTATATTACTAATGTTATTTTTTAATTTTTTTATTTGTTGTTATCAAAGAAATGTATAAATTGCTGATACATATTATTTGATCTTTACAATATCCTATACCAGGCTTGTTGAATTTATTATACCCATCGTTCCAAGATTTTTACGATACGATATATCTGTATAGAAGTTATTGTGGACAAAATAATAAAATGAAGGAAATGGAATCGTATTTTCTGAGCTACATTAAAGCTATTCTTTTTTTTTTTTTTTTTAAATTATTTTTGATACGCCTTAAACAAAAAAATAATTCAATTCCGTGATATTTGTTATGGATTTTAAATAAAATTTAAGAAACAAATTTAAATAAACATTAGTATTAATTCAATATTAATGCATTATAACGTCATATGAATTTCAAACTTAAATGTGATGGGGTGAGTTTTTCGTTCCATAACTCCCAATTGAAGGGTCAGGTCTTAATTTTACTAGGCTGTCCGATATAATAATTTATTTTGTTTTCATACTCAGCTTATATAAAATAACAGGAAGCAATTAATTATCGTGATATTGGTCCCAGGAGTGAGGGATTCGGATTCAGAACAAAGAGCAAAGTTTACCAAACGTTTGCTGTTAAAAATTTTGATCTCAGCAATTTTCAATAATTCGGTACCTTCATGGTCAATTGGTTACAAGGCATGAAATAAATATATATATATTGAAGGAATGGTGTATTTAAAAAATAATTTAAATAAAATTGTATTTATATATATTTTTAAAATTAGAAACCATTTCGTCTTAAAATTCATTAAATTAAAAACTTATTGTGGTACAATAATAAATAAAAAAAATGGGAATCAAGTTTTCTAATAATTAAAAAAAAATGAAGAGCTATCTTAAAATTTTTTTTATAAATCATTCTGATGTACCATAAATAAAAATGAATTCAATTCATTGAGATCTATTATGGATATTTTTATAAAATTAAAGTATATATATATATATATATATATATATATATATATATATATATATATATATATATATATATATAAAAAGCATTAATTTTATATTAACAGTATATCCTGGAGGTGGTGCAGTGAGCATTTCGTTCCGTAACTGCCAAGGGGTAGTCTTCAGTTTACGAGGCTTGGTGATTTTATTTTTTATTTTTTATTCTCAGCTAATAAAAAATAATAGCCAGCTATCAAATAGCTTGATATTGGCTCCGGATGTGAGGGATTCGGACTTGAACCATCTAGCAAAATTATACCAAACCTTTGCTATATAATTAAAAATTTTGATCAAAGATTTTCAACATTTAGTACCTTCAGTTATATATTTACTGATGTGCAAGATTGGTATAGTCAATTCGTAATGAGGCATAAATAAAATAATCGAAAATTGTATAAAAAATAAATATTCGAAAAGTGTGGAGGATTTATAAAAAATTTGATTTTTTAAAAATTAATTTAACTGTATCTACACTTATTAATGTTTAAATTAAAAAATCATTTTGTCTCAAAAGTAATTGAATTAATGAATTAAAATACTCTATCAGTTGTTTTTAAGCCTAAAATGCCGTGTACTTTGTCCTTTTTAAGGCTAAACATTTTTAAAAGAGTAATGCCGTCGTATATATTTACGTACTCACAGATTTGGAAGAGACACGGGTCCCAGAACAGCCTGCGAGGGGTCGGAGAGAGAACTGAGTTGTTCTGGCGGGAGTTGGGTGTGCACACGCAGGCGCTGCTATGCTTTTCTCATCGATAGCTAGTATTAGTGAAATATGTAAATTTATGAATTATAAACTTAAATTTAATTAAAAATTACATTAAAAAAAAGTGAAATAATTATAATTCCCAAATAACAAGAAAATATATTTTTATTCTTAAGCACACCCAGAAACTCCAACCTCATATCATAAAACTTCAAGAATTGTGTCAAAAATGGAGAATCAAACAAATCCCATCAAATAACCTTCACCCTTAAACCTACTTCCCGACCTACAGTATCCTTTAACGATGTCCCACTAATCCCCGTTAAACAGATCTTTTACCTAGGACTCCATCTGGACAAACGTCTTACTTGGAATCCACATACAAGACTAAAACGACAAGAAACTGCCCGTCGTTTTCGACTACTTCAACGTTTACTTGGCAAACGTCCCAACCTTCCGATTAATTACAAAAGACTCATTTGCATAAGAATAATTAGGCAAATTTGGATAAACGGAGTTAAGCTTTGGGGCTCCACTAAACCATCCAATTCATTTAGTATCCATTCCTTACGATCCAAAATCCTTAGAAAAATCCTAAATGCTCCTTACTTCTTCACAAACAAATTCACAAAGATAAACGTAAGGTATGACTTAGCTCAAACCAGATATCAATCCTTTCATAGCAAACTCCACAAATATTCAGATCCATTAGTATCACAACTTGCTTCTCATTCCATTCCAGATAACTCTCCGAGGCGCCTGAAAAGAAGATGTCCTCGGGACCTTCTTCTTTAGTACTTCATTATATAGAACCTTTATAAGTGCTACCAATGATTCGTTGCTTTATAAACAAGTGACGTTTCATTTTTATTTATATCATCATATTTACTTGATGTATTATATTTTATATTGTATATACAGTTGTAAATTTCAATAAGTATTTAAAAAAAAAAAAATTTTTAAGCAACTTTCACATTACCGCGATTCATTACCACTAAGTACTCGACAACTTTTGGTATCATCACTTGTTTTTCCCAACTTTGACTACGGATGCATAGTATATAGATGACTGTCCGATGAGCTAAAATGAGATGTAAAAAACTAATGAACTGTTTTATTAGATTTATTTTCGGGATCTCTAGGCGTTCTCAGATATCTCACAAGTATTCTGAAATTGGGTGGCTTTACCCCAGTTTCTGACGTCAATACTTCCTAGTTGCACTCATATTTCAATCCTTGAAAACCAAAAAAACCCAACTATATTCATGACCTCCTTACCCTGCGCTCCTTCATCCACCTCTTAAATACTAAAACCCAACCCATCAACTCCTGCCCATCGAACTGCATCCTTTATTATCCGCGCTTCCACTTTATGGAATTCATTGCCCATATCAATTCGAAAAATCTCCACTTCCTTTAAACATCATCTATTTCTTTACCTCCTGAATTTTCTATCTTCCGAGTAAATGTAAAACATAAATATTTATGTAATATACATTACAATAGTATACATAAGATGCATCATTTTACAAGATTTCTCATTTATTTTATAACTCATAATTTAATTATTAATCAATTTTTATTAATATTATTTATTATTAATGATTGTCCTAGCCAGACGAATCTCTTAAGTACTGTAATCATATGTTATTTTTAGGAGACATGTTGCCCCAGAATAAAGTTATTTATCTTCTTTTTCTTAAATACCCAAAAAATCTTGATCGACGAAATTTAAGCGATATTTATGTATGCTTAGTTAGAAACAAAATCACTTTACCCGGATGAACAGAATTCAGACCACCGCTAAACTGAGAGGTTTCGGATCCTAGCAAATATATAAGGGGGTGTTTCAATAGATATTTTTTAAATTTAATTATACCAACGATATCCTGTCCTACTGTACCCTTTAATGTTCCATAAATCTCTGTTGAACAGATCCGCTGCTCCATTCGGACAAGCGCCTTAATTAGATTCTACATAAAAGACTAAAAAGACAAGAAAATATACGTCGTTACTGACTATTTCAAGATTTAATAGACAGACGTTCAAAGCTTCCAATAAATTAAAATAGACTCATTTACATAACAGTTAGAACTAAGATTGATGAAATAATTGGCTATTCTATAAGAATTATTTTATTAGAAAACTAATTCTGAATGTTAAACATTCATCGTCAGTTCTAGAACATACAAAATTTTCAACACATCAGTACTATGTTACACGGATTATGTATACTGAAGTTTTCAAAAATGTAAGACAAGAAATCAAATATTGGTACTCACCTGAGGAGATATAACAGATATCTAAAATATATCTATAGTGGAGGAAGACGGAAGGGCCAGGTGGGTTAAGTTTTGTGTAGAGAATAGCCTAAAATTAAATATTGATGAATTATTAGAAATAATAAAATTGCATAAAATCTATTCATATTTGTATTTAAATGACCAGATAAACATTTCCAATAGCACCATTTAAAGTTTGTTTCCTATAGAAACGGAAAAATCCAATTGTTTATGAGGGAAATTCAAAGGTAAAAACCAAGAAAAAAAAATTAACCTACCTACCTGGCCCTTCCCCCTTCTTCCACTTTGAATATATTTCAGATATATGTTAGATCTCCTCAGATGAGTACCAGTATTTGATTTCTTGTCTTAAATTTTCTAAAATCTTTAATATATATTCCATGTAACAGAATGTTCAGCATTCGAAACTAGTTTTCTAATAAAATAAAATTGGCCAATAAAAGTGGTAATGGAACCATCAATTCTAATTGTATTGATCCTTTTATACCATCATGCGTACCTCAAGTGAGTAATTAGAACTATTTGGGCATATGGAGTTAAGCTTTGGGACTACACTAAACCTTTTAATTCCTATCGTATCTAATCTTAACAATCAAAAGAAAAATCCTTAATGCTACTTAATTTGTTGATAACAAACTTATCCACAAAGATCTTTGTGTACTATACGTTTCTGACTTAGCTCAAACCAGTTATTTTTCCTTTCATAGTAACCTCTATAAGCATTAAAATCGAAAAATATTTCAACTCTCTTTCCACTCTATTTTTATATTTAAATATATAGCGGGGCTCAACTAAGCTTTCTAATTCTTCCCGTATCCAATCCTTACAATCAAAAATCCTTAATGCTTCTTACTTTGTTACAAATAAACTTTTCCAGGAAGACCTTAATGTCCCATATGTTGCTGATTTATCCCAAACCAGATAATTATCGTTTCATAGTAAACTCCATAACCACACAAATTCACTAGTCTCTCAACTTGCTTCCCACACCATTCCGGATAATCCACCGAAGCGTCTGAAATGAAGATGGCCTAGAGATCTTCTAGCGTAGAATTGATTATTTGAAGTACTACTGATGAGTAATTATTTTCAGGTTTTTACAAGTTATTGTAATTGTTATAAACACATTTACTAGATGTATATATTGTTCAGTTGTAAGTCTTAAAAAAATATAAAATGAAATAAATAAATAGGTAAAAAAAAAAAAAAATATTTAAAATATAAATAAAGTGTATCTCTCACTACCAAGCTATAAAAAAACAAATATGGTGTATGTAAATGAACATGTTATGTTATTGTAATTAATAATTGTAAGAGAAAAGAAAGTTGTATATTTACATGAAAAATAATGCAAAAGTTGATGAGCCTACATACATGGATTTCTCCTTTAATAGGACGCAACAGCCGACGAAGAGCAATGTGAGGAAGGAGGTGGGCAGCTGGAGTGTTGACTGAGATGGATAACTGGAGGTCGATAGAGTAGATGAAAGATGGTGATAAAATTTATGAGGGAAATATGATATTTCTGCGGTGGGGCCTGATCTAGGATAGTGCCTTGGCTCATCACGGAGTGGAATTTTAGAACAGGAATCAGGAGAGTAATGAGAGATTTCGGGAATGGATTTGAGGAGCAGCATGGATATTGGGTTTGGTCTCCCCTGGATTTAGGGGATGAAGCTAGAGGGACAAGTTAATCCTAGTTTCTACGATTCAGCTATTACCTGCCATAATTCTAAATCAATAATTTAAATAGTTAATCAAATTTTTGTTTTTTTAAAACGTTTTACTGTACAGCTGTGTACATTATGTAACACAGGCAAATTTGAGGAAAATGATTATAATGAGGTTTCAATAACATGTTAAGAACTACACAATAGTAGCACTACATTATAAGGCCTCTTGTACTTTTCGGATGCCTTCAAGGATTAGCGGAAATGGAGTGTGAGGCAAGTTGGGAGACTAGTGCATTCGAGTGGGTATGCAGATTACCATGAATGGGTATTTATCTGGGCTTAGGCTATTTCAGCAACATATGGAACATACAGATGGTAATAAATAAGTTTGTTTGTGACATAATAAGTGAAAAAATGAATATTTTTATGGATTGCCTACATCGACTTTTCTTTTTATTTATTATTTTTTTAAATATCTATTTATTGATATTTACAGCTGTATACATTATTTAGAACAAGTAAATTTAGGAAAATGATTACAATGATCTTTCATTAACATGTTGTTGTTTGTTTTTAAGCACAAGAAACTGCTATGGATATTATTGCCCATTTACCGGGGCTTAACTGCACCGCCTGCATTGCAGCACTAACAATAACAATAACAATAATATATTTCTAATCAAATTATATTAATCTCAACCATAAATACGATTTACAAAAAAAAAAAAAAAAAAAAAAAAAAAAAATTAAATAAAATTATATAATCCAATTGTCTTGATAAATTTTATGGTACTACAAATATACTGTTCACTATCGCACAATGCCATACAGAACTGACGAGGTACACCACATTTATCCATATCTCTCCTGTACAGAGGAAGAGATATAAGAAGACCTCTTGGGAATCTTTTCAGACGCCTTGAAGGATTATCGGGAGTTCAGTGTAAGGCGAGTTGGGATAATAGTGGATTCATGTGAGTATAGACATTACTATACCAGATAAGTATCTGGTTTGGGACAAATTAGCGACATATAGATTATTAAAATCTTTATGGATATGTTTTCTTTGTGACATTCGAAAGTTTCCGAATTAACAAAGATACCAGACATTTTTTCCAAAAAAAAAATTTTATTGCTGTTGAATAAAAAATTGTTGAACAATGAATTTTGTAGTCTTTTGACTTACGAGTGCAGCCATCATCACGTTGAGGTCAGAAACTTTTCAGACCACCCTCGTGGAGAGGAATATGACAGGACAAGGTTTAAAAGAAAGATAAGGCGCTGAAAAATGAATAATGGAGAAGACTTGCAGAAGAATAAAAAAATCTATGCAATTCGTTTATTATTTGCGATTCAAATATTATTTCAGAGCACTTTAAAATTTATTGTTTTATTTATTTCTTTTAACTATTTATTAAAATTTACCACTGTATACATAATAAAAGGAAATAAATGTGAAGATAATGCTCATAAAAAAATGTAAACTGGTGTAAAGCCTTTGGTACCATTTCAATAAAAATTTTATATTAGAACGTTCCGAGGCCATCTTCTTTTAAGGAATACGGAGGGTTATCGGGAATAGAATAGTGAAGCAATTTGAGAGGCTAGTGGATTTAGGTAATTGGTTTTGATTTGAACCAAATCAGTAACATATGCAACATTAAGATCTTTATGAACTATTTTTGAGTATGGATTGAGTTGAGTAGGGTTTAGTGAGAAAAATTGTCCAAATGGGGGTTTGTTTGTTTGTGTTTTAATGGCGTAGTCGAGCCCAAAAGCTTAACTCCATATGTCCAAATGGGTATAATTGCTGCCTGGTAAATAAGTCTGTTGTAATGTTGGAGTAGTTGGAAACGAAAAGCACTGTCTCCTAAGTCTGGTATGTGGCCAACCGATTTAAAATATAGGGGAAGGTGCTGCACCTAAAGCACAGTTGTACCAGTGGACATTTTTAATTAAGAGAGAGTGGGAGGAGGGAAATGGAAATTGTTAGATTGGTAGTGCTGCAAACATCTCCCTGTAGTTTCACATGTGTTTTTAAGATTCTCAGATCAACAGTTTAATAGATATTATTATTTTTAAGATTTTTTCTTCCAAATCAAGACCAATCCAACCAGTGATTTTAAATTTTTTGAGACCTACACTTAGAATTTTTCGAGGCAGTAATATTTCATTGGGTTGTCCGATAAATATATCATAACTTCATATGTTTTCATATCAGTTATCACTTACGGGTTATGTGAAACAGAGGTTTCCGCACAACATGGCGTTCAGTTGTAACTGTGGACAGCATTGCTAGAATGTCTTTTGGTACAATCACTAGTGTCCACAGATACAAAGGGAGAAGGTACCTATGGACATTAATCAGTAAGTTACATTATTTTCTGTAAAAATAAAATTACTTTTCAAAATAAAGACACCTGGTTTCGATAGCCTCTTAAATTTCTTATCTAATACTACAATAACCATTAAGATAAATAAAGCACCGAAAATTAGAAACATTTTTAATTGAAAATTGTCCACAGGCACAGCACCTTCCCCTATATTATGAAAAACGTATGGTAGTATCTGCTGTGTATGATGCATCATACAATTTAAAGAATTTCTTAATTAGTATCAATTGAGCGTTTAATTTTTTTCATTCATATCACGAATCGCTTATTGACAATTTGTTAATAATTTTCCTAAGAATAATAAGATTAATTTTTTTATAGTTTTCATTAAATCGACTATACTATAAACGTTAATATGACGATTCCGACGACATTTTTATATATCTATGAAAATTATTCACCATGAACAAAATAATTTTAAAAGAAATTTTAAAGAAATGATAACCATAGAAAAGTTTAAAAATCGCGCAATGAACAAAAAATCAAACGTTATAAATCGCAACACCTTATATTCCAATACATTCAGAACAATAATATACATTTACATTAATATATATCATACAAATGAATTATCTATTTATAAGTATATTACACCTAAATACGGAAAGCCTTTTTATACCTGCATCATTGGGAAATCCCCCATAAACCTTGTAACTGTTTTTCAAAATTTCCCCAGGTCAGTTGTGTACTAGAATTGTGAGAATTTAGATAGCCGATACCATTTAATCCTTTATTTGTTCCATAATGGTACATGATCATTTGTTTCATAAAAATTCAAATTTCTTTTCACTTTAAATGTTTTTCCTATACAATAAAACATTATCTATTAAACTTGACAATTCATATGTGTTTGGTTGTGTGTATGTATCGTGTAAAATATATCGTGGTATGTGTAAATATTTTCATCATTCAATGTACATATAGACATAGTTCATATGTATATATCTTTTCTTATTTTCTCAAGGTTAATTTTTTTTTTTAGTTTATTTCATTTCTCCTTCTTATGTTATCATATCTACTTAAGTTCTTTAGACAATTATTTACAATTAACTGTATTTACATGTCTCATGTTTCATTCATTTTGCATTCATTTTGCATGTTTCATTCATGCAAGCCAGACCATTGTACTACCTTATGATACAATTTTGTTATTCTTAGGGGATTATACGTTCCAGAATAAAGATTATTTTTTCATTTCATTCATTTCATATCCACCAGTAACATTGTAAGTAGTTTCATACACCTCCATATTCTGTAATTATATATATTTTTATTATTCTAACACATGTTGTTGTTATATTTTATATTGTAGCTAACTTTATGTTTTGAATTGACCTGTATAACTTATTAATATTATTGTAACCTGTTTTTTCACTGGAGGGCATGATTATGAGAACAATATTGTCTCGAAACATCGCCAAAATATTTGTTTTTATTTATCATATACATATGAAACCATGGCTGCATATATTGTAAGAGCACGGTTCTAGAACAAAAATATCATGAAACCAGTAGATTCACTTAATTGTTTTTCTGGAAGTGGCAGGTGGGAAGCACTCGTAACCAATTCCGTGGAGAGAGAATGAATTTCTCTATTTTCTTTTCCCTTCTCAAAGATACAATTTTAACTTCAAATTTCATTTTAATACATGGAAATTCAATTTCATATAAAAATTGAATTTTTGTTTACGACCGAAGTTAATATAGGAGAAGAAGAACGAATGCCTGTTTAAAGAGGATTGCTTGTATACTTCTCTTCTCTTCCCTTTATTCCTAAAATAAAATGATAAAAATTCCTTTACGTTTTCTCTTGGAATAAGAAAGTAATTGAAGAATAGCAGAAATACTGCGAGTTCCGTTTTGATACAACACTGTTTAATTAAATCCTTGATTCAACATCCAAGCAAATCCAGAGTGTCATTCAGCAGAAATTTCCCGTTGAGAGTTTTTCAAATTTTCTTCTGACGTAGTAGCACTCTTTCAGAATAGTTCAGAATAGAATAGAAAACCAAGAAAATATAAAACGCATTGAAACATTCCATAACTCAAGTTTAAAAAATTAAGTTCTTTTTTTTTCTAATCAAGACCAGGGTTTGAAATCAATAATTATTTTTTCCAAAAAATCATATAATAATCATTATATTTGAATTTAAATTTAAAAATCATTCCTGATTTTAAGGATCATTCCTGATCCTTTCGATTGATCTTTGATGTTTATTGATTTGATTAAAAAATATGATCACTCACTGAGTGATACGGTATAGCATAAATAATAATGATTAAATTGCGATAAAAAAAAATTTTGATCAGTATATAAAAATCTCCTTTTACACACAAATTGATTAATATGCATACTAAATACTCAAAATACATCGTGGAGATAATTCAAAAAATTTAACTTTCCGATTAAGTAAGGAATTACTCAAAAATTATTATTATTGTTAATTGTAAAAATTTTGTTTAAAAATAATGATCAGAATTTGATTTTTATCACTTATGATCAAAAATAAAAATCGATCTTAATAAAAATCACCAATAGATTTTAAAAATTCCAGATAAAAATCTTGATCCTATTTGAATTTTAATATTATTTTTTAAATTATCGTTTTCAAATCCTGATCAAGAAATTTTATTTGTCTATTTATTGGCATTTACTACTGTATGAAACACATAATTGTATTACATCATAACTTGTAATGAAACAACCGGTTTGTAGCAAATAGATAAAAGTTTTAAGTTTGAAGATCTTTTATCTTCTTTTCAGATTTCTCAGAGGTTTGGTTAGGAAATGAATTGGAAGGTTTGAGCCTCTGAGTTCGATTCCGTATTTCCAAATGGGCGTAATTTCTGTAAAGTAAATAAGGTTTTTTTAATCAATCGGAAGCTTTGAAAGCTTGTCTAGAAAATGTTGGATTAGTCGAAAATCTTTGATATATATATATATATATATATATATATATATATATATATATATATATATATATATATATATATATATATATATATATATATATAAATAATAATACACAAATAAAATTAATATATAATATATTTGTATTATATAAGTTATATAAGTATACAGAGTGAGTACCTCTTAGTGAAAAAAAAAAAAATTGAGTGATACTAGATTAAAAATGTAGAAAAATGCCGCAGACCTCACCTTTCTATTCCAATCCGTTGCAGATGTACGATAAATCAAAGAGTTTTTTTGAGGAAACCACGTTTTTTACCATAAAAACTGTGATTTCTCAGTTTTGTTTAAATATTTTTCAAACTTTGACCACCACTTTGAAGGGATTGTCATAATGTTTTATTTCCACAAGTAACTGATTTGTATGCCAAATGAGAACACCATATTTTTTCGGGTTCTAAAGTAAATTTCTCTATAAAATCGAAACATAATCATTGCTTTTTACATATCATTCGAAAGCTTATTAAATTTGCTAGTTTTAAAAATTAGATTTGAAAGTTTTTTTCGAAAAGCGGTAAGCATTGAAGTAATATAAGACATTGTAACTTTCCTAAATAAGTGCAGTGTAATGTTTTTAGAGGGGAAGGCATTTCTACCTATCCATGTATATCGTTGGTTTATATTTGTATTTCTTTTGAATGAAGTGGAGGAGCACCATGATGTTGGAAAATCATATTTTGCCGAACTTTATGTGGAATATCGTGATGAAGCTGGGGTAGGATATTTAGTAACAAATCTTAGTAATTAGGATTGATCCTTCTATATCATCATGCGTAGCTCAAGTGAAATCTTAGTAATTCTAACTGTTCAATATACTGGGCAAACTATTATTTTTCAACACTACCTATCCATGTATACCGTTGGTTTATTTATCTTTGCATTGCTGTTTAATAGTGTTGAAAAATAATAGTTTGCCCTATAGATTGAACAGTGAGAATTACTTAGATTTGTTCCTAAATATCCTACCGCAGCTTCATCACGATATTCCACCTGAAGTTCGGCAAAATATGATTTTCCAACACCATGGTGCTCCTCCACTGAGGTCTATGTTCATTATTATTGGATTTTAATCATTACATTAAAAATCTAATAAAATAAACCCTAAGTAATAATAATAAATAAATAAATGTAAGAACATAAGATCCTCTAATCTGGTGTCTCTTTATTGACAGTTTTCCTTTATTTTCTAGTAAACAATATTTTTTTTCTTTCCTTTTTAATCCAATGAAGAGTTTATAATGTTTAAAATGCATATTTTCATTAAGAGATTGTCATAATGTTTTATTTACACAAGTAACTGATTTGTATGCCAAATGAGAATACCATGTTTTTTCGGTTTCAAAAGTAAATTTCTCCATGAAATTGAAACGAAATCATTACGTTTAACATACCATTCGAAAGCTTATTAAATTTGAACGTTTTTGTGAGGTTTGACGTTTTGTTTATAGTTTTTTTTAAAAACAGTGAGCGTTGAAGTAATATAAGACATTGTGACTTCCCCAAATAAGGTGAAGATCAAGCTGTTCTTTAGATACCAATTTTGTAAAATTCAAGGTTACAGGTACTTACTTATTATAGAAAGTTTAATGCTCAATCCGAAAACGTGGTAAAAATTTGAAAAGCATTTAAACAAAATGGAGATATTACAGCTTTTATGAAAAAAACGTGGTTTCCTCGAAAAAGTCTTCGATTTATTGTATATCTGCAACCGATTGGAATAGAAAGGTGGGGTCTGCGGCATTTTGCTACATTTTTGATCTAGTTTCACCCAATTTTTTTTTACTAAGAAATACTCACCCTGTATAACTATTACACGTATAATAGAAGATTACAAATAACTGCAACAAGAGTTAGAAAAAAATAAAATACCCCGATCCACAGAACTTGCTCTTTGGGACTAAAGAGATTCTATAGATAGAATTATAAATCTTTTTTAAAGAACTTTTACCATACTATAAAATATAATACGCAAATAATGTTTATAGAATAGAAAATAAACTTTATTCTGGGACGATGTCCCCTATGAATAATATAATGTACATAAATAAAAACAATGAGTCTAGCTTTCATAAGATGAAATAAAATAAATTAACAATCTGGTTAACTATTTACAATATTACAAATAAAGAACAGAAACAGACACAGATGAAATAAAAATTACAAGAAGAAAATTTATACAACACGAAGAAAAATAAATTTGCAACATTTAGATGCAAAGGGCGTAATAACTTAGAAATTGATCGCCCAAATAAAAAGCTCGATCAGTAACATAATACATGAGGTATCTGTTAACATATTATGTAATACTAATGTATAATTGCTTTACAAACTACTGATATGTAATAATAATAACAATAAATAACATATTTAATGGATTTGCTTTTTTTTTTTTATGTATTTCTAAAATATATTTAAAAAAAAAAAAAAAAAAAGAGTTGCAAAGTGTATTTTACAAATCTCTAGTCCTACCTCAGAGATAAAAATAGGTCTAAAAATTTAAAACAAGTTCTAAAATAAATCACGTACAATAATAAATACACTTCAATTCCGTCCTTGGGTGTCACAAGCAAATCCATCTAGAATGTTTTAGTTAAAATAGAATATTAAAAATAAAAAAAAGAAGAAATATTCTGCTTGTAAATATAATTTAGCTGATTTACATGTTCTGAAAGATAACTCGTCCATATATCACTAAGAAGGAAATTGGTTCCAATAACATCTTTATAATGGCGGGCCAAATGCCTCACGTCTTGCTATAATGCACGTTCACCCAGCTCATGCATGCAAAAGGCATCGGATGTTCTCTGGCAAAATCCGGATATTGCCTTCACCAGGATATTGAGGGAAACGATACCAATCTTATATATTCACCATAATTCTAAATCTTCTATTGTAAAGTTTAACAAATTATTTCAAACGAACATTAAACAATTCCACCGTTCATATATCGCCGGTTTGGAAGAAGATTATTACAAATCAAAAATCATTACTTTTCAGAAGATACGTGTAGAGTTTTGCATTCAATACAATTGAAAATATCTCTTCGTAGCAATTATGTATTTATGAAAAAAAAAAAAGGAATTGAATTTGTTACTTGTACCCATAAAATGTAGCAAAAACACAATTTATCAAATAGCATGAAAAATGTAGTATTTAAATATAACTTACATCTTTTTAAAACAATTTTATTAACCCTCCAGTAGTCGCAACAGATCTGACAGATCACCCAAGGTATGATTTGCGCAGTATTCCGAGTACGACTTTTATAATGAGAAAATCGACTCAGTACCTTTCAACTAACATTCCTCAAATGCATTAGTGACATCAAATCCTCCATATTATCTCTAGATTTTTGGTTATTTAGTTTCTATTCCGCTGTTAGTGGGACAAGATCTATTAGGCTCATTGCGACTTCTGACGCGACAGATTTTATTCTATCATAATTACATTATGAATCGTAAGCGCACCTTCGATTTAGAAAATCCAGACGATATTGAAATGATTCGTAAAATCATTCTATGTAATACGGAGAATAATAGTGATGTAGAAAATTTTGATGAAAGTGAGACAGATGCTGAAAGTGAGACAGACGTTGAAGAAAGAATTGAGCATTCAGATACTGAACACGAAGATGATGAGTATCTAGTGATGAGGAATGCATTACCAATAATTCATTTATAGGTAAGAGTTTGCTTATGTTTGGTATATTATAGAAAAGAGGATGCTTCACCTGAAGCAAGTCATGAAGGACGCGGCTCTATAGAAGAAGTTGTGAATTATTTGAAAAACGAAGGCTGACTTAATACTTTTGTGAATAATGTAAAATGTATTTATGTTTAGAACATTCAAAAATTGCCTGTCAAAGCTGTATAAATAAAATTAGAGGAGTAAATAACAGTTGAAAAGTTGTGATAACAGAAAAATAGTTAAAGTTGTTATAACAAATAAATAATCTTGTATTACTGATTTTATCAATGTGTATTATTATGTGCATTCCTTTAAAAAATCAAATTAAGTAAATAAGAAAAACAAAAGTGATGAAATCATTAGTACCATAAAACGATTGAATTTCAAGAGGTGATCTGTCAGATCGTTGCGATTACTGGTGTTAGTCCTAGGGTTGCTACTACTGGAGGGTTAAACTAATTGTTTTTAATATTATTTACTAAAACTCCGAAAATGACTGAATACATACACTTTGTGTGGCGTATGTCCATATGGGTTTAAGTAAGAACCCATATGGACATACGCCACACAAATATACGGTACTACAAAAAATACACACCCTTAAAAAAATACAAATATTCCAATCAAAAATACTCTGACTAATCACGAAATCACCTTGGTACATTTCAAACCACAGACTTCACTCTGATTTATAAATACCAAGAGTAAAGGAACATATACATAACCTTTATAGACGATTTTACGACAGACTTCATGGACATAACAACATACTCATTAATGACATGACCACGACTGACATACCTAGAAATACTCTCAGAAGGCTTAAAAAAAGCTGGATGAGAGATTAGCCCAAATAAATTTTTTTTTGAAACTCATACCTGGAGGAGGTACTGTTGAGTGCTAGTCTCCCACGCACCTACCTATAAGGCCTGTATTATTAAAATATCATCAAAGTCTCTTATTATTACTCTAATAACAGGTATGAATCAAAATTTGAAAGAGAAAAAAAATATATATATATATATATATATATATATATATATATATATATATATATATATATATATATATATATATATATATATATATATATATATATATATAAAAAAATGAAGACGTTTTGGGAAACCAATAAATCTGGTGTAAGGATAGGAGGTAAGAAAGAAGGTGTGAAAATAAGGTGTTTGGCTTTCGCGGATGATCTGGCACTTTTGGCGGAAAGTGAAGAAGAGGCAGCAAATCAGATAAATGAACTGAAAGAAAAAGCAGAAAGAGCCGGGTTAAAAATATCATTCGAAAAAACCGAAATAATGACGAATGACAAGGAAAAAAAAAAAAAATCGAGACTAAATATGGTAAAATCAAGTTGGTGAATCAATTTAAATACTTGGGGGAACTTGTGAACTACAATGGGGGAGACTTGCAAGCAACGCATAGTAGAGAGGTAAAATTGGATAGATTAAAGTTCTCAGTCAGGAGTTTTTATAATAAAAAAAAATCTTTCCATAAAAGCCAAAATTAGACACTATGAAACAGTCATAAAACCTGTGATCCTCTACGGGGTAGGGACTATGGGATTTACCAATATGGAAACCTTGTTAAGGACGGAAAGAAAGATATTGAGAATGATATACGGACCGAGAAAAGTGGGGGAAGAATATCGATTAAAAAAGAACGATGACCTTTACGAACAATTGGAAAACTTAGAATCATCGATGAGGAAAAGGAGATTAAATTTTTTCGGACACATGAAAAGAATGAATAGCGAAAGATTAAACAAACAAATATTTGATAAAGTGATGAAATTGAAAAATATAAAGGGTTACCCAGAGCAAATGAAAGAGGAAGTTAAAAAATTGGGTATCACGGAGGGAGATAAGGACAAAGATAAGGATAAATTCGGAAAAATGGTTAAAAATATAAAGGTTCTTGTAGCGGAGAAGAAGAAGCATGAAAGTAAGAAATGGACGGAGGAGAGAAAGAGGGAAATGGGCGAAAAAATGAAAAGAATTTGGGCAGAGAGGAAGAAAACCTGAAAATGATATACGCGTGGTGCACCGTTGGCCTGTATCGCGATAAATAAAATATATATATATATATATATATATATATATATATATATATATATATATATATATATATATATATTATTTACACAAACAGTATTATAAATATATAGTCATTATTTCCCTTTTTCTAAAAAAAATAAATAAAAATTAACATTGAAAATAAAATAAACTGTATTTATAAAAAGTATAAAAAAATTCCAAAATAATTTAATATGAAAAAATATTTTAATAAGATAGGTGTTTATTAAACTATTGCTCAGTGAATTAATTTATTAAAATAATAAATTATGTTGATAAATATTAAATATTTCAATGTAAACAAAATTAGTATCATAACAGGCTTACCTCTCCCGAATGATGCTCGCCACCTATCGGTTGATTATCAAACTTAAATGCGCACCACATATTTATAGTTTTTTTAAAGGCTATATAATTGAAAATATTTATATTTCATTATTGCTAAACCTTTCCTAAACTATGAAGTTGATGTAGTTAAAACTTGGTATTGAATCGGTTCTGTAGTATTCGCGGCTAGTGATCACAAACGAAAAATGGCTGGTACTTTTATGACTTTTAGAATGGCTTTCCGTATTGATATGATACTTATAAAATAAATGGTGAAAAATTAAATCTTATCAAACAAAAAAAAAATTATCCATGGAACCAGAAATAATGGGAGCCTACCGAATAATATTTTCCTAACGGTTGTGACGAGTGATTGTTTATGTAAATAAGGTTTTCATGCCTATTTAAGTAAGTTAGACTTTTATCCTCCTAGAATGGTTATTCTTAGTTCCACTGTGCGACGGTCTAAATTATAGAGTATTTTAATTATAAAACACAGCAGGATGCCACCGACGTCAGAACACCACGTATCTGCTTGCCTAGCAGCTTTGGTTAAACCAAAACACTTACACGTGTATTAAGTACTCAATCACCGACTCATCATATCAATCAGCTAGCACAATAAACGTCACCTCTACGCCAAACAGTGCTCTGTTGATCGAAGAACGTCTAACAAGTGAAAAGAAAATACTGATTCAAAAAAAGAACTAACCCAGATCTTTCCCAGATTATCCCAGGAATAAAATAGTAAATAGAAGAACTAACCTCCTCTGGTGAAACGGTAGTAGCTGTAAAAGCAATACCAGTCCATCCCAGTCAACACGAAACAGCAAAAAAAAAAAATACAGCGGGCAAACGAATAACAGAAGAAAAAAAAACTCCTTGAAATACCTTTCACTACATAACACAACATATAATTCTTACCCTCAAAAGACATCAAAGAAAATAGAAAAAAAAAAAAAAATTATAAATCCTTTTTATTAATTTTGGTATGATTCTAAAATCACAAAAGAATTCAGAAGTGAGCTATATGCATGATAGCTCGATAGAAATGCTAACAAATTTATATTTCTATCTCAAATCATAATCAGATCATAATTATTTTAACATGGAAAATGGCAATAATCGATATAATATGGGATATGTTTTACATGGGTAAATGTATATAAGACATATATAAGGGAGGGATATGTAAGACACGGGTCCTTGTTGGTCAAAAGCTATATTTTTTTGGGGAAAGCGAAAGTGTTACGAGTAGATTGACACGCTCTAACTCTGTTGGTGTTGCTCGGACCTAAAATTTGAAGGCATCATACATGTTAAAAATCCAATGGAAAATATTTTTTTCTAATATAATATTTGTCGCTGGGACCTACCGTTTAGAAGCTATATTGGTTTGAATTTAAAAAAATCACGTTTCAAACCCTATTTTTAATTACTTGATGTACGTATGATGGAAAGAAGGATCAATACAGTTAGAATTGATGACTTATATTATTAGAAAACTATTTGCGAATGCTAAACATTCATGAGTTCTGAGGAGATCTAATAGTAGCCCAGTCAAATAAGGATTTCATATCGGAAATGAACTAATGAAGCTGAAATTTTGCAAATACAGTAGAAACTCGATAATTCGTCATGAGTGGGGGTAGAGGGGGTGACGAAATAACGGAAATGACGAATTACAGAATTTTGCTGGTGAAGTAACAAAAAATCATTTTAAACTAAATAATTGTAATTTGTTTGCAATGTATTGAATGTAAAAACGATCAGATTAACATTATAAACATTGGAATTGAGTAACAATGACAAAAAAAAAAAAAAAAAAAAAAAAAACCTTGGAACACAATAATTTTTAAAAAGTTATATACAAAAACGTGCATATATGTTTAAAATAGAAAAAAAAACAGACAGACATACCATACGTACATACGTATCTTGAATGTAAAAACAGGAAACTCTTTCATGACACACAAAAAAAAAAAAACCCTGACAAATTATCGAGTGGCGAAATAACGAGTTTCCACTGAACCTTTGGTCTTCTAAATAAGTGGTAAAAAGTCACCGATCTCAGCAAGTTAGTTTCATTAGAAATTCAAGGTCAAAACTCACAATAATCAGTTTTTGTTTCAAATATCTCGATTTCTATGCTTCGGGCGTCAATTGAGAAGGTTACAAAACTTCTAGATAGTAATATTCTCCATAATTTTGGTTTCATTAATTTTTTTTTAGGATCAACCGTTTTCAAGATACAGCGCGGAAAAGGAGTAGCAAGCACCGGTTTGGACAAAGATATGCTTCCAGTGCCTTCTACAATCGTTCCTTAGAAAAAATGACAGAATCAAAGTTGCTTGTAAAAATATTTGTTTCTCTATAATTATCAATTTATAATAACGTATATCTCGAACACCGTTGAGAGTTGGACAAATATATATATAGAAACAATTTTATAGGAAATTTAATTAGCTTTAATTTTGAATCTTAGATTATTTTTCTAGAGTCCACAGTTTTTGAGATATAATTGAAAAACCTAAACATGGGATCTTCTCCTCTTCCCCCACCATAAACTGGGGATTCCCGTACCCCAAGGAACCGGGTCTTTAAGTATATTTACCTTCTAACTACACCTAACAAAGCTGTGAAGTCAAAAATAGTCGAATAATTCATGCGCTCTACATCCCTCATTTCAGCACTCTCACTGGGGTCGCGCTTCTCCGCGAAAACACGTTTTTCAGTACACTTGGCTATAACTCCGAAACTAATAGTTCGATCCGAAATATATTTATCCAACTAAAACCTTTAAACCTTTAGGTTAAATTTACTATTAGGCCCTTTATATTAAATTTTGATTAAATCTTGTAATACACTTTATTCAGTACGCTAAATATGTATGTTTTGGCACCATCTGACGATTTTGTCATTTTCAGTAGCCTTGCTTGCTCCATGCCATTGTTTTGTGGTTTATTGTTGCATTCAGGATCTGATGGGTCATGGTCTATGTGTCCGTAGATTATCATTCTGTGTTTCCTGATGTCCGCTTCGATGTTTGAAAGCATTTCTATGGTTTTGTTATTTTGGAGTCTGTAGCCATCTTCAGTCTTTAATGGACAGATAATTTTCCTAATTATTTTACGTTCTGCTTTTTTGATGTTTTCAGGGCTTGTTTTCTGTTGAGTACACGGGTTTCAGTTGCGTACAAGGCTTCCGGTTTGATAGCAGTGTTGTAGTGCCTCATCTTTGTTCGAATGGATATGCTCTTTTTGCCAAAGATGTCAAATTTGAATCATATTTTTGAATAAATATTATTACATTATTTGATACCACGTGGTAGATCGAACCGATCTCGAACGGTTGAATAAATTATTGGAGCTATGAAGTGTTGGAGTGACGACTGGGCGATGGTTTGGTTAATGGGCACTAAGAGGCGGGAAGTTGGCCGGAGCAAGTTGAACTGTTCTTCAGTCGTGCGCAAACTTGCTCAGCTGGCTAGCCGAACTGTCGCCCACATTACCTACCGCCGAGTTAGTAGCTTCGATTACATCACTTGGAAAACTTAGTTGATGAGAGCATCCTCACCATGTAGTGTCGTTTTAAAATGAAGCAAGTTGATAACAGAATTAAATATGTAGATTTTAATATTTCTGCTCAAAAACTCCCTAATGATAAGATGTGTATAAAAAAAATAATGAGGGTGTGGTTAGGACCACACGCTAGAAGTTTGAACTTCTTTGACCGATGTACATTTCCAAATAAAATTAAAATAACATGAGAGGAGAATAACGTGAAATAATTTTTTATCTGAATAATCCATTCAAGTGAGTTTTATTTTTTTTATGAAATATATAATTGAATGGGTCCGCCGAAAAACGTCCTAAGCGACAAAAGTTCCGAAGTGACGATTTTAAAAGTTTTTAAATATTTAATAATTGTACGTCATAATATGATATAGTACTCCGTTATGTTTTTATACATGTAAATATAACAAATTACGAGGTGAAAAAAAAAAAAAAAAAAATCTAACTTACAAAACTATCAATAACTTTAGATTATCATTTTCTTTCACGGGTTACTCAAAATTTTGTTTGTCGCTTAGAACGTTTGTTTTTTACTGCGTTGCAATACCTTATTTTTACATTTTTGGATAGGCATTTTTTATTGTAAAAATCTTTGGTAATACCATATGCTCTCTCCATTTTATGCAATCTTTCCTATATTACAGATTTTTCAAAACAATTTCCTTGGACTATTTCTCCCTTTCTATTCGGCCAATATTTGTATTCAGATATTTTAATATATCTTGAATGTTTGTTAAAAAAAATTGTTTTTCCTGCAGAAATTCTTAGGCCAGTTCTGCTGGCTATTTCTTCCAAGACATTTACTTGGGTTACAGCAGATGTAACATTTTCAGAAAGTATAGCAAAGTCATTTGTAAATGCCAGACAATTTATTTCGATCTTATAATAAGCCTTTTATTATGTTCTTAACTCAACAAAATAAACTTTAAATTCAAATAAATACAGTTTAAAAAAATTAACATATTTACAAATAAGTCCACAGTTGTTATCATATTTACAATAGAATTTTATGTGAGCTTGAACGTGGGCCTTCCCTCAGACAGTATAGGTCTTGACCTTGCCAGACGATCAGTCAGCACAACGGGAAGCCAAGTTTGCGATTTGAATCCACTTCTCTTTCCATATATCTCTACCCCTTGCCATTCTCCACCATAGTGGTCCGGCCTTCTTCTTAAAGAAGTCACTCCATCTTTTCATCTGTCTTCCTCTTCGCCTTTTTTAGTAATAGGGTGTCCAAACATTCACCTCTATTGACCATCTGTAATCAGTTCTTCTCAAGATGTGCTCTACCCATTCTTTTTTTGTTTCTTGATATGGTAAATTATGTCTCTCTGATGACATAACTCCTAACCTTCTCCATACTACTTATCTTTGTCATATTTCTTTCTATTGCTCTTTGCCAGCTTGTCAGTTTCCTTGTTGGGGCTTTCGTTAGGGACCAAGTCTGGCTACCAAAGGAGACGACGGAAATTATGTATACAGGTATCGAAAACATTCTTTTTTATCTCTTTCGAGAAATCATTTTTCAATATTGCTTTCAATTACCAGTACTTTGCGCATCCACACCAACTGCCCAAGGTATTGGGTTGTTTCACATGAAATGTCCGTTTTCAAGGTAGAGGGATTTTAGTAAAAATACAATATGAAAACAATATAATTTTATTCGAAGTATTTACCTTCTTTTTCTACACATTTTTCCCAACGTGACAACAACTTTTTTATCCCGGATTTGAAAAACTCTGAGCTTTGAAGTGAAACAAAATCTGAAAACGCACTTTTGATTTCAGCATCATTTGTAAAAATTTTTCCTCTGCAGAAGTTGTCTAAAGGTGATAATCTGTTGGAGACAAGTCGGGAGAATATGGTGGGTGCGGAAGAACTTCGTACCCCAGCTCTTTCAATTTATGCATGGTAAGTTTTGAAACGTGGGGTCTAGCGTTGTCTTGTAGGAGTATAGGGCCCTTCCGATTTACCAATCCAGGTTGTTTTTTCAATAATTTTTCGTGCATTTGGCCAATTTCATTGCAGTAGGTTGTAGAGGTAATGGTCTCACCTCTAGGCAAAAAGGAATAATGTATGATTCCAGCCATGGACCACCATACTGTAACCATCAATTTTTTCGGGTGCAAATTTGGTTTTGGCATTTGTCCTGGGCTTTCGTCAAAGTCTAACCACTGCCCTGACCGACGCTGATTGTCATAAGCAATCCAGCTGCCGAACGACCTAGTTTAAACTCATAAAAAAATATTACACGACAATCGCGTGTTTCCATGTTCATATTTGAAGGTAATACTAAACAGTGTGTAATTGATTGGGAAGCTAATGTTTATAAAAGAAAAGTAGAGGATTAGTAACTGCTTGACTATGATATGTGAACTTTGGAAGTAAACAACAGTGACTCGCAAAATCCTCTATGTATTTCAAATATTATAAAATCGGACATTTCATGTGAAACAACCCAATATTTATAGTCTCAAACGTATTCTAAACTATGATTTCCACCTTTGCTATTCACCTTTTCCACGTTCGCCATTAGCTTTACCGATTGCATTGCAGATACCTTTATTTAGTAGTCCTATTTTATTTTAATCTTATTAATTTTCCTTTGTGTAAAAACAGGTTGCTGGCAGAAATAATTTATTTGAAAAATATCAAAAGTACTAAAAAAAAAATTTTTTAACTTCAGCACGGCCAAAATAAAATTATTAGTCTTATCTTTATGATGCCTTCTCGACTTGATTAAATAAATGAATAAAGGGGAAGAAGTGGGATCTCCAGGCCTTATAGCCAATAGGAATAATCAATAGTATTCCTGAGACAATAGATCGCAGCATTGAAACAATTATATATTCGTATTATTATTTTATTTATTTTTATGTGCTAACTATCTACCTACTCAGTCAAAAAATTGTTCCTGCATTGCTGGAATCAGATTCAGATTCAGTTCTTGCATAATTAAGATTCCATTTAAAATAAATTTCACTTTCTTTCAATATAACATTTATGTGCCTCTATTTTACACATATCATTTATTTGCTGCAACGATCTAACTCAAAAACAAGCTTTTGAGTTATGTCAAGCTGTTGACTGTATAATGAACCATTCACCAATGTTGTTTTTGTCAGTACGTTATATTTGAGCTTTAACTATTCACTAAGAGAGAGCAGGATGTGTCACCATTCTATGTCTGTAGATCGTCCTGTACTTTATTCATAAGACTGTCCTACTGAAAAATTAAAGCTTTTAAGTTATTTCTTTGTTGCACCAAATAAGCGATATACAAATCTAATCATTGTACCAAAAGAGTTTATTTTTAACTTAATTTATTTTATTTTCTGTATATTTAACTATCATCTATGTATATAGTGTCATTACCTTTTTTTATCTTATTATGTCTTTGACCAGATTTAATTTTATTTATACCTCTACTTATCTGTTATTCTTAAGGGACTTCGTCCCAGAAGAAAATTATTTTTCTATTCGAATCTATTTTACAAATAAATAAATATTGAAGGTAAGAAATACTGCTTCCTAATTACTAAGCTACGTTTTAAATTATTATTTTATATAGACATTTGTTTCATTCTTTTAACTCTCACATAATAAACACAACAAATAAACACGTTGATTAACTTCATTTTGTGAAAGTATATAAAATACTTATTTAATAAGACATCATTGGATGTACTCTAGGATACCTGAGCTTTGAAACCAAATAGATCTAGGATCAAGTTTAGATCGACTTTCAAATTAAATATACAGAACTAATTATGAGATTGCGTTTCAGATTTAGTTTTTCTTAAAGTCGTTATATATTTCCCTTTTTGGAATTTAGCTTTGTTTTTTGAGTTGTAAAAAAAGACTAGAGACAATTAACAGGGCTTAAATGTGTACTTTAAATGAGCGTTCTACCTTAAAATAGTTTAATTAAAAGTTCATTTGTATAATCTGACACCTCTTAACGATGGATTCCTCGAGAAATAAAAATTTTAACAAATGACAAACCTATAAATATAAATGCAATAAACCCTGACAAAAATGAGACATTCCTTGATTGCATAAATGTGAATTAGACTATGTAAATGAATATATAACGCCCGATGTCTCACTTCATAAAGTTAGGATTGATGAATTAATTGCCACTTAGTGAAAACTAGTTTCGAATGCTAAACATTCATCTTTAGTTCTATAACCTACAAAAATTTCAACACATTAGCACAATGTCACATGGATTACATATAATAAAGTTTTCAAAAATGTTAGACGAGAAAACAAATATTGGTACTCACCTGATGAGATCTAACAGAAATCTGAAATATATCTATCGTGGAAGGTGGAAGGGGGCAGCTAGGTCAAATTTTTGAGGTTTAACTACGGATTTTTCTTAAGAATCATGGGATTTTACTATTCCTATTGAAAACAAATTTAAAATGGGTCTAAATTTAAAACTTCTTCCGATAGGAACGGAAAAAATCCACTGAGTCATAGGGGCAAAATCTAGGTGAACTCCAGAAATATAACCTACCTGGCCCTTCCCCCTTCCACGATGGATATATTTCAGTTATCTGTTAGATGTCATCAGGTGAGTACCAATATTTGATTTCTTGTCTTACATTTTTAAAATTTTAGAGCATATAATCCGTCTAACATAGTGCTGATATGTTGAAAATTTTGTATGTTTCAGAACTGAAGATGAATTTTTAACATTCAAAACTAGTATGCTAATAAAATAATTCCAATAGAAGGGGGAATTAATTCATCAATTCTAATTGTATTGTTCCTTCTATACCACCATGCGTACCTCTAGTACCTTATACAGTGTTTAAGGAAAGCAATTTTGACTGCAAAATATGTTAAGATAGCAGGCTTGCAGGTAACAATATTTCAAGACGTAGATAAGTTTTGAAAGTTTACTTCTATGGAAAGGGAATCGTTCTGGGGCATAAATTCAAAAGGAAGAAATCAAATCAGTTACACTCGTATTGAATACCACAATTGTATGTTCCATAAATTACACATTTTTACTGATATATAAAGAAAAACGGAAAATAATATGAAATATTTCATTTTTTTGTTCCAATATCTCTGGAACAATTAATCAATCAAAGTTGATATTTAATATCTACTAAAGTTGATAATTAATATCAAATAAATTTTAAAAAATACAACATTAAAGCACAAAAAAATGAATATAATAGGGATTTTATTATTTTATCTTTGTTTTAGTGTTCTGAAGAAATGACGGGATGAAGTGTAGGCAAAAAGTTAAAGAATAATAAATCTGAGAATTAATAATGTCAACCTTGAAAAATCTCAGCCTCTATATTTCAAACTGCCATTGTAATGTATAGTGACAGAAGTGGTGGCGGCGCATGCGCTTAATTATATGCGAGAGAGAGAGTGTGTTTTGTTAGAAAATAGTTTAAAAACAGATGTGAAAAGAACGATATGTACCTGTGAGCTAATGGCGGTTGATAGTGTTTGAACAAAATACGCTACTGTAAGTGAGGAAGGGGGACACTGGAGTGTGTTCGTGGTCTTTCTCCCTCTGTACATCTTCATATGTTTAAGTACGTTAAATGAAACAGTTTTATGTGCAAATGAATGATTTAATTAGAGAATGATATTGAAACTGTTGGAATTAAGGTAACAATTAAATTAGATATAATTACAATTAATATTTATATTGAGTAAATATTTGTTTATGAACTATTAAATATTTAAATTCTTTACTATATGTTTAATTTAGATTGATTAATAAAACTATATGTACCAGCACACATAGGAATAGACGGAAATGAACGTGCAGATAAACTCGCTAAAGAAGCGGCACTGGCCGAAGATGTTAAAGACAGTGTACTCCAAGCTCACGACCTAACTAATGTAATCAAAACGGCATTGAAGAAATCGTGGGATATAGAATGGCTACAAGAAGAGCGCGGTATGCTAAAAACGGTGAAGGAGACAAACAAGAAGTTGGATCTATCTGAAGGGATGACACGAAGAGAAGGAGTGATACTAACTAGACAGCGATTAGGACACACTAAACTCACTCATGTATTTCATTTTAAGAACTTAGAGCCACCAAACTGCACTGAATGCCACGTCATGCAGACAGTTAACCATATACTTATTCAGTGTTCATTATACAGTGAACTAAAGAGAAAACATCAAGTATTAAACGATCTTCAAGACCTGAACAACACTTCGAAATTCAAAGCAGTGCTAAAATTTATCAGGGGAACTGGTTTCTGGACTGTTATATAGTTATATCTAACTTTAAAATGTTTGTAAAATTTCTCAATTATGTATATATTTTGTTTTGTTGTGAATTAGTCACTGTGATGTTTAAAGTTTTTTTATAATGTTTATAGTTGTCACTAATAACTTCTTTTTTTTTTTTTTTTTTTTTATTAATAGAAATTTACAACTGTATTTAAAAAACATATCAAGTAAATATGTGGTATATAAGAGACATAATGACATGAATAAAACTTGTGGAGGAACTACCCATTGGTAGTCCTCTAATGAATATTTACAAAAGAAGATCACGGGGCCATCTTCTTTGCTAATAGCTTAAATTTGTAATGTTGATGCGACGTTAAATAAAGATAAAAAAAAAAAACTATATGTGTATTAATAAAACTATTCACTGATGGTTATGGTTATGTGAGAGTAACTGTAAATTCCTTATATATATAAATATTATTCGAATAGATATATACTTTGAGGAATATTACACAATAAAAAAAAAAATTATCTTTGTAATAAAAAGAAATGGTATACTCTCATTCTCTATAAAGAGTTTACCTAAAATTGATTGTTCCTCAGATATTTGACAGAAACCACAAAAAAATACATCCAGACAGCTCTTATCTCATCCTAGCTCACTCTTCTTTCCTGTCAGTGTTTGTAAAAAACGGAAAATTAATTGTGGATTTTCTGAAATTGTGAATCATAAATAACAGTTTTGTTAACCAGAAAACTATGTAGTTCAATCCCTTGAAATAAGCACATATACTAAAAAAAATACCAATTTAGGCTATTTAAATCTCCCTTTATATAAGGGCATAATCTTAAAGAATATCGATTAAGACTAGCATTAGTGGTGAATTTGTGCGGAGTGCATCGGAGTGAATCGGAGGGTTAGATGGGATAAGCTTTACAGCGGTCCGTGCTGACATAATGTACATTGTCCTCATCTTACCTACGTGACCAATCGCTGTCGGAAAATCCAATCAACACTAGAGTGCGCTAGCCTTTAACCTTAGCCCATGGGAATTATCCTGAAGTTTAGCAGATGGTAATATTTATTTATTTATTTCAGGTTATTCCAGTGTAAAATATAAGATTATCAACGCTCGTTCCATCTTCATAGAAAATAAAGTTCAAGATTAATCTATATTTTATGATATAGTTTTTCTCAGTTAAGTAGGGCTATCATTTTTACATCGTTTCCCAGTGCTATTGAGATATTTCGATTCCCGATTCAGTCAACCTTTTGTTGTAGTAAGGGCGCTCGTTAAACATATCGGATATTGAAAAACCATTGCTACACATTTCACATTTGGGAGGAGCCTCTCTTGGTTATATAGTGAAGGTGTGTAGTTCTTGTATGGCCTGTTCTTAATCGCGTTAAGGTCACTTCTTCTCTGCGCTTCGTACGGCAGAAACTTCTCCATGGTTTTACTTATTTCTTTATTATATTCAGTTTACTTGTAGGGCTGTGATCTCACAATTTCTGTCACTCTCGGCATATCGCCTAAGTAGGCGTACGAGTTCTGATACCGTTAGAAAGTTTGTTCCACGTCCTGGGAGGGCTAGAACTTATTTTGCTGCTTTATCAGACATTTCATTACCTCTTATTCCGGTATGAATTGGCTACCTAATAAAGTACACATAACAATAATGTACACATTTCTCCTTCATACAGTTTCTTGACGAGTTCTAGAATGCAATGTATTCCTGAGTGATCTGAATACATGTTCTTCATAGTGTTTAAAGCGCTGAGTCTCGCTCAGTACAATATACTCGTATTCAATGGCCGAGCTCAAGGAGTATCGTAAAGTCATGGTAATGACATTAATTTCAGCCACTATAATATAAATACTGCAAAGTTTGTGTAATTTAAACTTATGCGTTGTTTGAGGAGTGACACAGCTACATGCTGTTAATTAAAATTTAATAACCAATGACTTAAAGATGCTGTAAGAATTTAAATGGCTTGAAAGGCATGAAGGGGAGCAGAGCCCAGCGGCACCACCAGTCTTTATTTTTATTTTATTTTAGTCTTGAAGGTCTCTCATCCAGCTCCTTTTTAGTCTTCTCTGTATGTTGTCGGGAATATGTATTGTGGCCATGTCGTTTATAAGTGTTATGAAACACTACATATAAATAAAATACAATAGTATCCCCATTTCTGAATAATAACATTCTAATCAAATTTTACGGACAATTTCTTCAATCCCTATAACCCAGAAACCATTCAGATTAAACTTAACTGATCATGAGATCTATTCTTCTTATAGTTTCCATCCTCTTCTTTTATGCCCATCTACATCTATACAATTTCAAGAATAAGAGATCTGGACAAACGACTTACTTGGAATCCTTATACATGACTTAAAAGACAAGTAACTGCTCGTTTTCGACTTCTTCAACATTTACTTGATAAAAGTTCAAAGCTCCTCATTAATTACAAAAGACTAATTTACGGAACAGTGATTTGACCTATCACAAAATACGGATTTGAGCTTAGTGAATTTACTAAACCATCTAATTCATCTTGTATCCTTACAACACCAATTCCTTTGACAAATGCTCAATGTTTCTTATTTTGTCACTGTCACATCCATTAAGACCTTAATTTACTATATGTTACTAATACCTATAGTCCTGTCATTTTAGGTTTTAACTGCAGAAAAATCGACATTGATATCATACCGGCTAAAATAGATATAAAGGTCAAAAGGTCGCGAAAATCAGTTTTCCGCGAATATCTCGCGACGAATTTCTAGAGAAACACCCACGCCACAGCCCACTGAACAGATCAGAACTTTCATGTTTACCAAAACATACACATTTAGCGTGCTGGCATGGGTATTACATGGAATTAATTAAAATTTGATATATAGGATCTGATAGTAAATTTAAGCAGCTTTGAGTTGAAAAAGGAATTCTCGGAATCGGACTAATATTTTTGGAGTTATAACGAGAAATGTAGCCAAAAAATTAGGACTTCACAATAGTACGAGGTTATCAGTGTGCAAGTATGGATGTTTTACGGCATTTGATCAAAACTTTATTTATGCGGTCTAGCAGAAAATTTAACTACCTCCTAGATGAAAAAAACATTGTTTAGATCACACAAATAGTTTCGGAATTATAGACAAAAGGGTAACAAAAAACGTGTTTTCGCGGAAAAGTGCGACTCACCGCAAGTTTGGCTTTCTCAGCACCTCGCTCAATACACAGTTGACCTTACAGCAAAACGCAATTTTGCAAAATTTGTAGATTGCACGATGAACAATTTTCGTTATTACCTCAATTGATCTCCGAGCAGTAGGTCGCGAGATATTCGCGGAAAACTGATTTACGCCACCTTTTGACCTTCATAACTGTTTTAGCCGGCACGATATCAATGTCAATTTTCCACATATTCATTAAAATGCCGTCATAAAGACATTTATGAAAATTCAGCTCACTAGGATTTTTTCCGCAGAATGGGGCTTAAAAATTCTAAAACGACTAGACTACTAACCTTTCATAATAAACTCTATAAGAACTCAAATTCACAAGCCTCAACTTGCTTCTCTCTCAATTCCTGGTAACTCTGAAACGAGATCTCTTGTTTGATTAACATTTATTCTTCTTTTAGTTTCATTCCTCTTGTTTCATTTTCAGTTTCACCATGGATCTGGTGGACTACTCCGCCAATAGCTGTATCCGAAGCGTCTGTTGTGACCGTGAGCGGTGTACCTTGTCTAGGGTGTGCGAGAAGAGTTGCTCTACAAAGGTCGCTTTTCGTGCGTTCAAAGGCGTCTGTCATCGATTGAGTCCATTCTATAGACTGATTGTCGGTTATGTCATGAGGTAGGTGTAGAGGAGCCTGTGTTTGCGCTGCCTGAGGCAAAAACCGACGATAAAAGTTCACCATTCCTAGGAAGGTACGGAGTTGTTTTGCTGTCCTCGGCTTAGGAAAATCGGATATAGCCTTAATTTTGTCTAAACGAGGCCCGCAACCGTCTTTTGTTATTCTATGACCTAAAAAGTGTACTTCCTCCTGAGCGAAAACACACTTGGAAATGTTCAACTTTAAACTGTGTTCGGTAAGTCGCTGGAATATGCTACGGAGATCGTTTATATGTTCTTCCATAGATGACGAGGCGACTAGGACGTCGTCCAAATATGTAAATTGGCAGTTTAGCCCGCGGAGGACTTCGTTAATAAATCTTTGAAAGGTTTGTGCAGCGTTACGTAATCCGTATGGCATGTAGGGAAATTCAAATGAGCCGAATGGTGTTGTAATGGCAGTTTTGCAAACGTCTTCTGGTGCAACTGGAATTTGTTGGTAAGCGTGGGCCAGGTCCAGGGTTGAAAAGATGGTTTTGTTTTCTAAAAAATTAGTACAATCTTGAATATTAGGGGGGGGGGACCGAGCATGCTCGTTTTCAGTTTCCACCAAGTATCTTCTTTTCCACCGACATCCGCCCCAAGTCGAGCATATTGTCAAATACTGTCTTAGCTGCTGTTATTTTATCTGGTCCTATCCGTCTGGGTTTGGAATATATTGGAGGTCCTATAGTTTTTATGTGGTGTTGCGTGGAAAATGGACGGGATAGCTGAGGCGGGAAATGACCGGATATTTGACCAAATTCGTGAAGAAGGCAGCTTATAGGTGACGTCGGGTTGAATTTGCTGATAGGAGTACTTGGGTTATGTGGTGAGCTGTGCTGGATGGTGGAAACACATGTCATGTTGAGTCCGTCTATAAGTCGTCGGCCGGGCAAGTCAACTACAAGATTAAAATGAATTAAAAAGTCCGACCCGATAATCGGCTGCTGGACATCGGCTAAAAGGAAAGTGTAGGTGAAATGCTTTTCGGGGCCGAATGTGAGCGTCAACTTTCGTTTGCCGTAGACATTGATACGGGAGTCGTTAGCTGCATAAAGGTGTTGTTGAACAGGGTTCAAGCGATCCGAAGATCTCGGAGGCAAGAGAGAGACGTCCGCTCCTGTATCAATGAGAAAACGAAGTTTTGTCGTCGTATCAGTTAAGAAAAGGCGACAATTGGGGCCGTGGCAGGAACAGGTCGCCGCTGAACCCTGGCTATTTAGTTTTTTGAAATGTACTTGCAGGGAGCTACACATTTCCATATTATTTTAAAAACAAGAAATTAAATGCAAAGTTATTAAAAATATCTCGTTCACTTCAGGGACTGCAGTTGTGAAATGGTTTAAATAAATAATCAATAAAAATTACTACAATGATATCAAAGACTAATAATAAACAAAAGATAATATTTGTAAAACGTTCCGACAAAAACATAAATAAGGATAACTAATACAACAGCAAAAATAAATCCTACAATGTGACGAAGGTTGGTAATTAACAATCAATCCAATGCCTTTCCAATCTATCAAAAGAAAAACGCTTTCCTTGTAGCTTGTTTATTTTCCAAGTGAGCCTGGCGACCACGCAGTTATTGACGTCTATCAAGGACAATCACCCTTAATTCTACAAGTAACAAGCATAATAAAAACACACGGATTTTCTTTATTCTTTAGTTATATTTAATGGTAATGTTTGAGATTATAAACTATTATGAAATTATTAAATCTTTAAATCAGTAATCAACCGTCTAATATGAGAGATTCAAAACAATGTCGATAATTACTATTTAGCAAATTAAAATTTTAAACTGAAAAAAAAAAAATTTAAATGAAATTATAGAATAGCGTAAGACAGTGGTTAGAAAAAATTGTACACACCGAGTTTAATTAAACATTCTTTATGTACAATTGTTTTAGGAATGCTACGATGTTAAACAGAGATTGAAATTGATAAGAGAATTTCCTTAGTTTTAATTATGTTGTTAAAAAATATTTAAACATGAGGTCCGAGATAAGTTTGAAAAGCGACCGATAATATAGTTTACAATGGTGAACCTACTGAACCCATCCGTACCAATTTTGAACTACATCACATTGTTTTAGGAAGGCAATAATGATGTTTTAGGTTTTTCCAACATATCCTGAAAACGGTGAACTCTTAAAAACTTTATATGAAATATAACTTAAAGCTAATTGGATTTCTTATAGAATTGTTTATATACATATTTGTAAAACTTCCAATGGTTTTCAACATATTCGTTGTTGAAAATCGATAATTTTCTCAAAAAATTATTTTACCTCACTTTTTTCTCAATTATTTGCTTATGTGCCTCCCACGAAAAAAGGTCAGGTTCAAAGTTGTAGATCACTAACTTTTCTTTAATTTAATCTGTACGTTTTTGGCACAAATGCTTGACAAAAAGTGAAGTAAACATTTTTTTTTTCTAAAATTATCGATTTTTAATAACATATTTCGCGAAAACCGTTGAGAGTTCGACAAATATGTATATAAACAATTTCATAGTAATTTTAGTTAGCTTCAATTTTGACTCGTAGCATAGTTTTCTAGAGTTCACGGTTTTAGAGATATAATCGAAAAACCCAAAAATGTGACCTTCTCCCCTCCAACCCACCGTAAGCTCACCCCTGAGGGGCGGGGACTTTTAGTATGTTTACCTTCTAGCTACTCGCATATTTCATGCACTCTACACCCCTCATTTCAGCACTCATTGACTGGACTATAAGTATCAACTGCGCTTATTATAATCACAGGCTAAAAATTCTGAAAATTTTGAAATGGATGTCGTTTGGATGTTAATAATTTTATTGTGTAACATTTTTTCACCCTCGAAATGTGTGAAGTATTTTTCACAGTCAAAAATGTAACATTTCGACACGCTCCAGCTCTGAGTTTTCTTAACAGAAATTTAATGTTTACTGACTTGACTATTGGTAAAGTACTTTTAATTTACATTTCTTTTATTAGTATCCTTTTTTATTTTATTTTTTATGATCTTAAAAACATTATACATTTTGAATACAGGGCATGAAGATTTTACTCTTTGCTCATCAATAACAATACAACAATGAAAAGGGTCGCATTTATAATTCTCCCACATTTACGTCACAATTGAATACAGAATTATTTTTCCAGTTTGGCCGAACTAACGGCATCCATAAACATGGCGATGAAAACTATCATTGACGTCACGAAACGATAAAGTAAACATTAATTTGAGAGATCAAGACCTCTGCGATGTCATTTTTTCCTTTCAAAGCTATTATTGGACACCCTGCTGTCATGAGAGGGTGTTCGTCATCCGGCAAAAAGCGGACCCCTATGAATAACCACAGGCTTCCTTCCGAATGTTCCGAATGGCCATCCATCACAACTCATGATAAACCGCTCACGGACCTAACCCAGTGCCTACCGAATATCAGGCGGCCGCCTATTATTTCATAATTTAAACCACGTGCCCCTGCCGCTACAGTCGGCAGAATTTACAAATAAATTACGGTTATAGGTACGCATATGAACATAGGAATTTTAAATATTCCAGAATTCTAAATAAAAAAATAAATATGCATCACCATTCTCAACGAACTAAAATTGTTCTTACTTCCAATGAACAAAATAGAATGAATAATGTTGTAGGCACTATGGAATCCACTGCCAGAGAATCGAATATTCACAAGCCTTCAAACAGCACTGAAATTCGAATATTATAATCTATACTGTTATATAAAACGAAATGAAATGAAATGAAAAAATAAACTTTATTCTGGGACTTACTGCCCCCTAAGAATAAAAATAATGCACAGTTAAAAGTACAATTGTCTGGCCTATTATTTACAAAATAGATGCTTCAGTAATTGCAGCATACATTTTTTACAGGAAAAAAAAATTAAACTAAATTAAAAATAAATAAATATATGAAATAATAATTATAACATAAAATGCAATCGTATATATATATGAACATATAAAAGAAAGAAAGAGAAAAAAACAAAAAAAAGTAATTCTAAGTATTCATTTGATTATTGACATATTTGCGGAAGATTGATTGTCTAAAAGGTACAGGAATGAATTATTTTTAAAGGAAGTTATGGAAGCAGCCTTTTGAATAGAAGTGGGTAGGGAATTCCAGAAGGAGGTAGCACGAATGATGAAGGATTTGTCAAAGGAAGCGGTTTTATGTGAGGGGATATATAGGTTAAAAGGTTGGGATCTAGTGTTTAGGAGGTGGATAGAAGAACGCAGAGTTAATAAATCAAGAATATAGGAAGGGTTTTTTTGTTTTAAGACATTGGAACAGGAAAGTGCCCAGAAAGTATTGCCGTCGGAATTTGGGAAATAGCCACCCAAGCTCAGAATATCGGCAAGTAACGTGTGACCGCCTGGGAATCCCGAAGATAAATCTAATGAAACAGTTCATCAGTCCCCTCAGCTTCATCTCGAGAACCCCAGACAGTCTCCCATAAACCAAGCAACAGTAATCAAAGCTAGGGAAAATCATTACGAATCTCTAGGCTGCAAAGAGGAATTTTTTACATATTGAGCAAAATTATTTGATACGACAAAAAGATGATATTTTGCAGAAAATAGCGGCCCAACTTTTTTCCAGAGATATCAACATTATCAGTTTCAACATTGAAGAACCAGAAAAATATTTAAAATTTTAAAGTTGACTTCCATAAAGTGAGAATTGTCAGTCAATTAAGAGTTTCCAGCCCGGCAGTCATCAAGCTGTATCTGAAGAACACGACAATTTCACTTGATGGAAGCAAAACTTGTGCTTTCTGTGAGTATTTTGTGGAGGACTGCATGAGTCACCTGCTACTGCACTGCTCTAAATTCAATGAGCCTAGAAAAACCTTCTTGCAGACCTTTATCACGAACACCAATGGACATTGCCAATTGAAAATATTTTAAATATTCCTGACATTGAAAAAATAAACATTATCTATAATTATATCAATAATATATCTATACAAATGAAAACCAGTATTTAAAATTTTTATATCTATCAATTTGTATAAACTTACCAGTTCATAAATGGATTTAAATAGTTAACCGAGAGAACTCCTCCTTATTTTTATTTTTTCTATAACTTATTATTAGATTAATTCATGTATTTGTTTGTAAAAAGTGTATTTCCTATTCTTTCCCATTATGTAAATAAATTTAGAATTGTCTGAGAATGTAACAGACCCCCATTTGAACGAGAATTGTCTTATATAAATAAAGTGATTATCTATCTATCTACTATTATATAAAAGGACAATCTATTTTTTGCTTTGTGATCACTAACCACGAAAACTACTTAATCAATCTGAACCAAATTTTTTTTATCATCTTTATAATTCCAGGAAACTTTAGGAATAATAAAATCTACTTATTTTTAATTAATTTGTTATAAACAAAAAATAAAGCGATAATAAGGGGAAGTTTGAAAATTGACCAATAGGTAGCGAGCACCATTCTGCTATAAGAGGTTAAAATGTTACCGTGTTAAGAAGAGCTTGAAATTGATAATAAAATTTACTTAATTTCAATTAGATTATTAAACAATATTTAAATATGAAGTTGGAAAATCTAGTTTACTGCATTCGGGGTTTTCAATGGTGGTTTTTTTTGTTTGTATATTTCGCTGCAATTGCTAAGCGGACCATGCTACGGTGGGAGTCCTAAAGTTTGCCTATCCAGGTATAATTAGGATAGGGATCTTTAACGAGTACCTGACATCGCACAGGCTCGGGACCCCCATTTTACGTCCCTTCCGAAGGACGGCATAGCTAAGGATTTTTCACTCCCTTTAAAAAATCTTAAGGTCATCTGCCGGGCTGCGAACCCGCGATCTTGGGTTTAGTAGGTTGCTATGCTAACCACTACACCACAGGTGACCCCGGTGTTTTTTTTATTTTTTTATTTATATAAAAACATTTATTTAAAGAAAGTATTACAATCTTCCTCAATGTGGGCAATAAACAATATAGCTTAATGGATCCATTCACACAATATGTACAATATGAAATAAAAACAAAGAAAGTCAACAATAAATAAAAGTGAATAATAAATAAAAATAGGTAAAGGATCTCATAATAATACAATAAAATTAAATAAACAAAGTACCTCAAACTATACAATACATAAAGTAGGGAAAAAAAACATAATAATAAAAATAAAAATTTATAATAAAAAAAATAAAATTAATAAAAATTAAAATTAAATTAAATCTTAAAAATACATTTACCCTATATTTATAATATATACACATCTGAGGGAGTCCCCAACCAGACTTGTACCTCCACTTCCTTCACTTATGGAGGGATTAGCCAGGCCCCAAGAGATCCCAGCACTTCTCTCTCAGCTGCGTCACTAGTGTAAGATAACACCAGTGGAGGCTGAGTGAGAGCACTAAAGTAAAATGGTAAAACTACTGAACACATCCGTAACAAATTTGAACTACATCACATAGTTCTAGGAAGGCAATAATAAACATCACAATAATACAAATTTAAACGTACAATATTGAGAGGCAGAAAGAAGGTAAAGTACACTGTGTACTTTTAAGGTTTGAAATTGAAATCTAACCATATGAAATCAATAAAACTCTGCCGAATAAAAATTAATATTAAATAAAACTGTCGATCCTTTGCTTTTCGAAATTGTGTGTAAAAATAGGATTCATGGGTATTGAGTTGTAAGTACTGATAATGCAGTCAATCATTCGCTCGAGTTACTTAGCCTCTGTCTGTCTGGGTTACCAACTCATACATTAAAATTAAATAATGGATGTCTAAATATGCTTTTAAGTAATCTTCAAACACCGAATCAATTTCCACCAGATTAAAAATTACTGCTGTGAGTGAAGATATCATTAAAGAAATCATGCTCAACTGCATACTTCAATACAGGATTTTTATCTTGAATCATTTTTATGGTTCTAGGAAGTTTTAAACATAAAAATTTAAAAAGTTCTTTACTTAGGGGAGTGGGCGAATCCGCGACGGAGATTATTAGTAATAATAATAAAGTTTATTCGCATTTTAAGGTTGATTTAGGTACATTTCATCTCAATAGATTTGATCGTGACAGAATATGTGAAAAAAATAAGAACAAAAACTATAAACAAGCTATATGAATGAGGAGACAAAAATTTCTCATCATATTCTTTAATACACCATTTTAGAGGTACCTCAGTCCTAAGCTTAGGCCTAATCCCATTGAACCTATAGGTTTCACCTTTGAAGGCCCTTTACCTTTTGATGCTGACAAACGCTCTGTTTCTGGTTATCAAGAGAGCCGTCCTCGTTGGGATCCCTTATCCCTTTTACGGAATAAATAGATCCCTTCTTCATTCAGCGGCATTAGCGAATGTAATCTTTGAAACCGCAACCCTCTCAACTATAAAAGCCCGTCTATAATTCCCCTTCACCAGGATCAGGTAGATGCTTCCCTTTGCTCTCTACAGTAGAGCAGATCATTCATCATAACTGGTGTTGACCAACGAATTTAGATTGTGATCCATATTATGTATATTCGAATAATAACTTCATACGTACATCGTAGAAGAAAAAAAAAGCTTTCTTAAGTCTTGAGGGAAATCACGTCAAATTTGTACACAATCAAGCTGAATAATTAATGCCAGAGATGGGCCGACCAAGCGACCATTTTTTTAATTTATATTACTACACTTAAAAATAGATTGATGAAAGTAAAAAAATGGCCTTTAACAATTATAATTTTTATTTTGGATTAATATTTACAATTTGTTACTTAATACAGGAGCTATCCCACTGATCCCTGTTAAACAGATTCACTATTTAGGACTCCAACTGGAAAACGTCTAACTTAGAATCCACACACAAAACTAAAACAACAGGAAACTGCTCGTCGTTTTTGACTTCTACAACACTCTTCAACATTTTCTAGACAAACGTTCAAAGCTCCCAATTAAATACAAGAGACTCATTTACGTGACTGTGATTAGACCTATATGGACATATGGAGTTGACCTTTGGGGCGCCACTAAACCATCCAATTTTTCTCGTATCCAATCCTTACAATCCAAAATCCTTCGAAAAATCCTTAATGCTCCTTACTTTGTCCCAAATAAAATTATCCATAAAGACCTTAATGCTCCATATGTATCTCATTTATCCAAAACCAGATACCATTTCTTTTATAATAAACTGCACTCCCACACGAATCCATTAGTCTCCCAAAAATCAGGAAAAAAGCAAGTTCAAAATAAAACAAAAACCTGTATCTAAATATACAGACGGGCACAAAGTTATAAACGAAGTGCCTCGAACATTGCCGATTTCACTCAAACTCCAACGGAAGCAACCGACTAGTGGGCCAAATTTATTGTCGGCTTATATTTACTCAATACGTTCTGAAAATAGAAAATTTGGCTCAGACACATAACTAGCTAAGCTGTTACCCAAATTACTACTATTTCAAAATATTTTAATAACAAACATTTTTGAATCATATTTCCTTCCAAAATGAGTGGTGCTCATAAATACTTAGGAGTCCAGCTGTATTGTAATGCTAAATTCAAAGATATTAACCATTATATTTTCATTTAAGATTCTATCATACGTTTTTTCCTATTGTTAAGTTTAAATCCTACGTTTAAAATAGATAAACCACTGTCATCTTATTTCCCTTCACCTAAATACAAAGTGTGATTTGGAGTGTGTGAGACTTGGGAGTGAAACTAATACATCAAGTAGAAAACAGTGTAAATTAAATATTTATGAGTCATTAGAAATAATAAAACCGTTCAAAACCAATCCAGATTTTACAGAGTACCCTGGTGTTTGAGCTGGCAAGCACTTGCTGCAGGAGTCGGTGGGCTTACTGGCCTGGAGTTTCGCGGTACCCAGTTTTTGTTCTGAAGACGATCCCATTAAATAAGGGGTCGAAACGTAAAAAAAGAGGAGAGAGGAGAAGGAAGAAAGAAAATGTGTATATGTACAAAATGGATAAATAATAATATTGTTTGAACAAAATATTGTTAAATATAAAGGACCTATAACCCGATTATTGTAAAATAGTTAATTATATATGTGTATATATATATATTATCTAAAAATTTCAATCAAGTGCAAATATTGAACATGAACTACCAATGATCATAAAGGCTAGATACAAAAAAAAAAAAAAAAAATACAGGATTTGAAGATGTATCTACAAGCCCACGCAAATGTATCTACTTAATGAATAAACTAAAATATGTTAAATCATGCCAGTTTCTAACGTGGTGAAGAATTAATGTAAGGCATGGAAAAAATAAGTTACCTTAGTGGACCCATAAAAACTTTATCTCCAACTTAGCACGCAATAGATAATGGGGAAAAAAATGAAAGGACTTATTGTGTAAGTTAGCTTTTATTGGCGAGCAAAATGGAAGGAAAACGGTTACACAAGCATATTTTTATTGGCTCCTTGGAGAAGATCTCTACATTATTCCGTATCGTTGAGGGGTCCATTATCGAGATTGGACCCAGCAGGGTTCGTTCTTTAAAATGAATCCTTGTATTTGTCCCTATATTATGTAAAACTCAGCTTCTTATTTATTTCTTTTATTAACAATCTTGTGATTAACTAGAGATGGACCGACTTTTTTTCATTTACATTTCCAGGTTTAAATATAGGTTTTAATTTTTTTTTTTTTTTATTTCATTCCTTCGTTAGGAGTAGTTAGATGCTGAAAATACTAAAAGAACCACCCCCCTACAATGACCAATCTAGGAGGAAAAAAGTCTGAATCACTTAAACAGACCTGGCAACCTGATTTACATTAACAATAGAGTTGAAATAAGGTAGAATAAAACCCCTCAAGTCACAACCATAAGGAAAATACAATACAGCAGGCCCCCATAATCCGTGGTTCCGATTTTAATTTTTTTTTTTTTTTAATAAGGTTTAGTTTTTCACCATTTATTTTATATTTATCACATTAATTTAATAAAAATAATGAGTTAGATCGTTTCTAACGATTACATGATGGGTAATTATTATATAGTAATTATTTTGTATATTGTAATTTTTTAAATGTATGTCAAACGATTTTTCCTTATAAAAGTGATATTCTCAATTTCCTTGATGATCAGAGTCAATAAATTGTGATATGTCTTTCCGGGGTTTTTCAGCCTCTTATTATTTCGTTTTAATTTTCGTAACTACCAATTTTAAATATCTCTTCAGTGCAGCTGAATATATTGAAATAATATTCTCTAATTTAAGTGTTTCAAATATAGTAATATATATTAAAACAATGCCCTTACAGTTTTGCCAAATACGAAATAACTCCCTTCGCGAAATTGAAAATTCGTTTTCAGACGAGAAAGCAGATGAAAGCAACTAAATTTTTCATGATTATTTCATATACCTTCTAAGAGACCTCTTTTTAGTTTAAAAAATGCTTTATGATAATGGTTCGCTCAGATCTCCCACACTCATTCCGACCTATTCAAAACCTTAAGTTCGCTGAGGCTATCGGTATACAAATTCGGCTCGGTAATAAAAATATAAATGCAATAGCAACATACGTACCTCCAAATAAACTTCTGTATACCGATCTCTTAAATATGTTTAAAATTGGAAAAAGAACCTTAATTTTTGGAGATTTAAATTCAAAAAGTAAGGATGGAATTGCCACAACAATAATAAAAATGGTAAAACCCTGATAAATTTTGTTAGTAAAAATAATATTAATATACATAGCCCAAGCGAACCCACATATATACCTAGGCAATCTCGTTACAAACCAAGTATAATAGATCTGGCTCTAACCCGTAACTTAAACAATTTATCCCGTCTCATATCTCTCCCATCCCTCAACTCGGACCACAACCCGGTGATTTTTAGAATCGAAAAAAATATCAAAATAACAAAACCCCCTATCAGATTTATTTTTTCAAAGGCTGACTGGCGAAAATTTAGAAGTCATATTGATAATCAGATCGATATTAACCCATCAATAAAATCTCCCGCTGATATTGAAGATAAAATAAATAGTTTCAACAGAATAATAAAAACCGCTATGTTAGCTTCCATCCCTCAAACCTCATCCAAATATAAACCTCCAGAACTACCACCACAACTGAAAACACTTATACATTTAAAAAACAATATCATGAAAAAATGGCAAAAGTCAAAAAAAACCACTACCACAAATCCATAGCCAATAGAATAAATTCAATAACAATAAATGAATTAAACAAATGGCGAAACGAACAGTGGTCACTAACTCTTAACAAACTACGCCCACAAAAGTTATGGAGGATCCACAACATACTTACAAATTCCTCACAGCCCATACCTCCATTTAAACATAATAACGGTTTTTTTACTCTGACGAAGAAAAAAAAAACTGAATTATTGGCCAAATATTTAAGTTCTGTATGCTCCCTCACACCAAACTACAAATCAAATCACCATCACCGGAAAGTTATTACTTTAGTAAACAAATTCCTCAAGAATCCTGCTCCTCCTATCTTTCCAGCCATATACCCAAAAGAAACAAGCAAATTATTTAAAAAAATAAAAACGAAGAAATCCGCAGGTCAAGATTTAATACCCGCAATAGTAATTAAAAAAAATCCATCTTTTTTATAACTAAAGTTTACAACAGTATAATCCATTTTAATTACTACCCCTCTTCCTGGAAAATAGCAAAAGTTATACCCATTCCGAAACCAAACAAAAACTTATCAGAATCTGAAAATTATAGGCCAATAAGTCTACTTAATATAATATCTAAAATATTTGAAAAAATATTATTATCAAGGATACAACAACATACAGCCCTTCATAACCTGATTCCAAGTGATCAGTTCGGATTTCGAGCACAACATTCAACCGTTGCACAATTAGCAAGACAACTGACTGACAACCAAAAGTTTTAACGAAAAAAGACACACAGGTATGCTCCTCCTTGATATTGAAAAAGCATTTGACAAAATATGGCACTCAGGACTAATTTACAAACTCATTACATACAAATTCCCATCCACTATAATCCTCCTTATAAATACCTACCTAGACAATAGATCAATATATGTTAAAATTAATAATTCTTCCTCATCTACCCACCTAATAACAGCTGGACTTCCTCAAGGTTCATGTCTTTCACCCACCCTCTTTAACATTTATCTATCAGATCTCCCCAGTATCCCATCAATTGAAAGATCCTTATTTGCTGATGACACCGCCTTATATACTAGCTCATGCAGGATTGATACCATAGCCCACCGTTTATCGTCCGTATTTAAAAAACTTAACAGATACTACAACAAATGGAAAATCAAAATTAACCAAAACAAATCTACAGCAATAATTTTCACAAAACGCAGACCTACAATAGACCACTATATATCTATAGAAGACTACCATATCCCTTGGGCACAATCAGTAACATATCTTGGTATAGAATTAGACCAATCCCTCACATTTACAGCACATGTAAATAAAAAATGTAACAAAGTAAAAAAATATGATCAGTAAAATGTCCCCTTACTTTAATAAGCACTCTAATTTATCAAATCGAAACAAATTAATACTCTACAAATCCGTAATCAGACCTATGATAACCTATTCATCACCAGTTTGGAGTAATACATGTAATACAAATTACAGAAAACTGGAAGTTGTACAAAATATTTGTATGAGAATCATAAATAATTACCCCATATACACAAGAATTTCCACTATGCTTTCTATCTCAAGCTGCCCACAATCAAACAACAAATTCAGTCCCAAACAAACTCATTTTTTGTATCAACTGCCGTTTCTGAAAACCCATATATCCAAGAAAACTCTAAAAAGATACAAACACAAACGGACAAAACGCATATTACTTAAAGACAAAAAAAAAAAAAAAAAAAAAAAAAAAAAAAAAATTCTACAAATTAGAAAAATATAAATTTTATTTTTTATAAATTTTAACACCATAAAGTTATAAATAAAAGTTTGATATTGTATTATATCACAAAAGTAGACTTATTATCATTTGTTTATATTTTGTAATTATAAGTTGTTTATTATTATCTTTATTACTTGGCTTAGATTATAATTTAACTATTATTTATTATAATTCATAAAATTAACTATAATTGTAAAATGAACTAGTATTGTTTTTTTTTTTTTTTTTTTTTTGTTGTGTAGGTTTTTTTTTTAGTTTTTTTTTCCTTCTGTTTTATCAAATTATTTATTTACTTATAGATTCCTCCATTAATTATTGTTTCACTTGAGATAGATGTGTATCCAAACATGTACCTATGTTGTTATTACCCTAGTTTGGCTTTATGTAATTTATTCTCAATAAAGATAATAAAAAAAAAAAAAAAAAAAAAATGCTTTAGTTTACGGCACTTTAAAAAAACTTATATAACAGGTCAAATTATTAAAAAATTATTTTGAGAATGGCTTACTGGTATAACGATAGTCTATATTCACTAATTACAAAAGAATAATGAAAAAATATCAATACAATGATAAACAAATTTAGACTGAAAGAATCAATAGTTTTAACAAAATTTGACCTGTCGAGTTAGGTACTACTTTCATCGTTGTTTTTACCTTGAAATCCATCTCCTAAAAACGGAAGAACCTTTAATAATGTTCCATAAACTATTTAACTATACAACTATCACAATAGTTTCATTAATTTTAATTATGACTTTTTTCTCTCACTGTGCGCCCTTGGGAGTTAGATAAAGGTGGGTGGGGGGAAGAGGAAAAAGATTGTTGGGTTTTTCCATTATTTTTCGAAAACGGTGGACTCCAGAAAAATATTTGCATGTTTTAGAATCGAAGATGAATGTTTAGAATTCGGAACTAGTTTTCTAATAAAATAATTGCAATAGAAGTAGCAATTAATTCATCAATCCTAACTATACATATTTGTCGAACATTCAACGATTTTCGAGACATTAAAAATCGATAATTAAAAAAAAAAAACAGAATAAAAAAAAATTGTTGTTAAACATTTGTTTCTAGTCCCTTCCACGATCGTTTCTCAGAAAAAATGGGACAATCAAAGTTGTAGAGCATTAAATTTACTTTAATTTCACGAAGCAAATGTTTGACAAAAAGTGGGGTAAAAATTCTTTTTTTTTTTTTTTTTAAATTATCGATTTTCACCCACCCTCTTTAACATTTATCTATCAGATCTCCCCAGTATCCCATCAATTGAAGGATCCTTATTTGCTGATGACACCGCCTTATATACTAGCTCATGCAGGATTGATACCATAGCCCACCGTTTATCGTCCGTATTTAAAAAACTTAACAGATACTACAACAAATGGAAAATCAAAATTAACCAAAACAAATCTACAGCAATAATTTTCACAAAACGCAGACCTACAATAGACCACTATATATCTATAGAAGACTACCATATCCCTTGGGCACAATCAGTAACATATCTTGGTATAGAATTAGACCAATCCCTCACATTTACAGCACATGTAAATAAAAAATGTAACAAAGTAAAAAATATGATCAGTAAAATGTCCCCTTACTTTAATAAGCACTCTAATTTATCAAATCGAAACAAATTAATACTCTACAAATCCGTAATCAGACCTATGATAACCTATTCATCACCAGTTTGGAGTAATACATGTAATACAAATTACAGAAAACTGGAAGTTGTACAAAATATTTGTATGAGAATCATAAATAATTACCCCATATACACAAGAATTTCCACTATGCTTTCTATCTCAAGCTGCTCACAATCAAACAACAAATTTAGTCCCAAACAAACTCATTTTTCGTATCAACTGCCGTTTCTGAAAACCCATATATCCAAGAAATAGGTAATTACAACAAAAAAAAATTCTTTTTTTTTTTTTTTTAAATTATCGATTTTTAATAATAATGTCTCGAAAACCGTTGAATGTTCGAAAAAGTTAGGATTGATGAATTAATTTTCACTTCTATTGGGATAGTTTCAAATTCTAAACATTCATCTTCAGTTCTAAAACATACAATTTTTTTTCGGCATATCAGTTCTATGTTACATGGACTATATAAACTAAAGTTTTTTTAAATGTTATTCAAGAAATTAAACATTATTACTCCCCTCGGGAGGTCTAATTAATCTGTTACATAATTGGAAAGGATTATTTTCTTTTGTTTTATATTTTTCCAATTTCTTGTTGTTTCATATGTTTTAATAATTAAGGACGCTGTAGAACCGGCTGGAAAGGGGGCAGCGGTAGGCAGCCAATAAAGGTAAGCCCCTCTTCCCAACAACACCAAAAAGCTAGCCGAATCTGGAATACCTCGAGACATCTCAAAGGCGCTTGGCAACGACGAAAAAAATATTGAAATAATAATAAGTAATAGCCCTCCTTTATAGAGAAAAGCTATATTACAAAATATAGATAAATTTCCATCGAGAACAGACGAGCGTTGATGACCCATAAATTAAACGCTCCAAAACTCTCAAATAAAATAAAAATATGTACACAAGATAAAGCAGCAATAACTATACAACCCTATAACAACTAGAATAATCATGAAATACTCGTATAATTTTTTATAATAAACATAACATATATAAAATAAATTGTTTATTTTATAAATGTTATGGAGGAAGCATACTATAAAATCGAGCAAGGATAATAAAACCGATGATATTAAAATGACCTTCTTTATTCCTCCAAAGATATATTTTTTAATGTCATGGTCCATAATATCCAGAAGTAAAAATGCTGCCATAAAATGACGAATATAAAAATAAATGTTTATTTCTAGGGATAGGCCGACTGGACGTTATCAATAATCGATTATTTGTAATCAATTATCGAGCTTCAAGGACGATTATGATACTAAAACAAAAATTCGAAAACTTCTACAACAGTGAATAACCTTATGTCATATTTAAAAAACAAAACAAAAAACGATTCTGAATTGTAATATAAAGGTAGGAAGGAACACGACAAAGAAATTACTATTTTAGCAATTTACATATTCATTTATTTACAAATATGTGTAAGCTATTTTTGTGAATATATGTTACAAATTCGTCAAAGAAAACTCATAAAAACGATATCTTTTTCGGGATGCTTAATACAAAATTTCACAATTTTCAGGAAAAGGAAATTACTGATCTTTTCTGTATTTTTCTGAAAAAGACTCCATTTCACACTGGTCCTTTTGTAAAAAAAAAAATAAAGGATAAACTAAAAACCTGTAGCTACAGCTATATAAAACTATATACGATATGCCCGAAACATTGCTGATGCCACCCGAGTTCTAAAGGAAGCAATGATAACAGACTTATGTGTCTTTTTTTTTATTGTAATATACAGCTATACAGGGTGAGTACCTCTTAATGTAAAAAAAAAAAAAAAAAATAAAAAAAAAAAAAAAAAAAAAAAAAAATAAAAAAAAAAAAAAAAAAAAAAAAATTTGGGTGAAACTAGAAGATAATTGTAGAAAAATGCCGCAGATTTCACTTATCTGTTCCAATCCGTTGCAGATATACGATAAATCATAGACTGTTGAGGAAACCACGTTTTTTTTTATCATAAAAACTGTAATATCTTCACTTTGTTTAGATATTTTTTCCCATTTTGAACACATTTTCAAGCTTTAGCATTAAATTTTCTATTATAGCAGAGTACATGTAACCTTGAATTTTACAAACTTGGACCTAAAGAACAGCTTGATCTTCACCTTATTTGGGGAAGTCACAATGTCTTATATTACTTCAACGCTCACCGTTTTCGAAACAACTATTCACAAAACGTCAAATCTCACAAGAACTTGCAAATTTAATCAGATTTCTAATGATATATTGAAAGTAATGATTATGTTTCAATTTAATGGAGAAATTCACTTTTGAAACCGAAAAAACATGGTGTTCTCATTTGGCATACAAATCAGTTACTTGTGTAAATAAAACATTATGACAATCCCTTAATGGAGATGTGCATTTAAATATAAAAAACTCTATAAAGGAATAAAAAGCAAAGAAAAAAAATATTATCTTATATAAAATAAAATAAAGGAAAACTGTCAATGAAGTGACACCGGATCAATGGATCTTATGTTTTACATTTATTTATTATTATTATTTAGGATTTATTCAATTACATTTTCAATGTAAGGTTTAAAGCCCAATGATGATGAACATAGACCTCAATTTTGGAGTTGTGTTCTGAATGCAGATAAAATTGAAGAATACCACTGTTTGAGGTAAATTTTATGGACAAATGAGTCTGTTTTTACAGGGGAAGGCATTTCTACTTTTCCATGAGGGGTATCGTTTATATAAGAGGTACTAACCCTGTATAAATATAAAACCAAAAAATATATGTAATTGTATTTAAGAACATTTGTTAACTGTAAAAATAGCAGCCACCTTTTCTCCTTCCGACCTTATATTACTTTTCAATTTAAAATATTTTTTAAATTATGGCACAAAACCCAAACTGTAAAAAAAAAAAAAAAAAAAAAAAAAAAAAAAAAAAAAAAAAAAAAAAAAAAAAAAAAAAAAAAAAAAAAAAAAAAAAAAAAAAAAAAAAAAAAAAAAAATTGTTTACGGTTGTATATATTGTTTACAGTTGTAAATTCCAATAAATGAAAAAAAAAAGTAGCTTACGTAAGTTATTTATACATTATTGTAGAAGTTATCAAATTAATTTTGTTGAAATAAATTTTATCATGAAATTTCTGAAAGTTAAATAACTGATTACAGAAAGAGAAAAAAAAAAGGATCTATTTTTACAATAAATTACGATCTGTAAAAATAAATGTAAAATGAAAATTGTAATCAGTGAAGGCCTTGTTTCCATTTCTACCAGCCTATTTTTAAGATTATATATATAAATAAATGTAAATGGCTAATTATTCATGCAGACTAATCCCCGACACAAGCATCCGATTAGTTTTCTTTCCTGACTAATCGCCAACTAGTCGGGCCATCTCAATTTACAATGCTTCTTCTTCACATTCCGTGAATGTGAAGCTCTGAAGGAGGCTTGAAATGCAGGACCATCCTTTGAATCTTCGTTTAGCTCAAATTTGATTTTTCTTACTTCAAACAGCATCTCAGACTATCTTCGTCGAATAAAACTTTGTGGAGAAGTTTGTTTTCCATTGTCATACGATTAGATTTTTTTTTATTTCTATTGATTATGTATTTTGGTTAAGTTATAAATTTACTTTTCATTGAACTGTTGGGAAACATTGTCCTAATAAAGGTTATTTTTTATGAATATGAAAGATTCTACATGAATATGATTGTAGCATCGCCGGTTAAATACGGTAAAATGCTTACTAAATTACATGCCTTTGGAAAAGCTTATAATTTAATAGTTAGATAGGGTCCTCTTTTTATTTCGGCGATTATTTTTTTTTTTTTATCTTGAGGACATTGGCGATATTTCCATTGGCTGGGCTGTATGGTAGGGACAGTTTACTAATGGCTTTTAGAGTTCTCTCTCTTGGAAATTGCACCCACTTCCACAATAAATTTCAACAGCCTTTATATATCTCTTCTATAATCGGAGATAGGAGGGTTACACAAATCAAGACTTTTTTAAATATCCAACGATTGCCAACTTACTATTTTTATGTGGAAATTTTTCTCTTATATATTTTTCAAACATGAGGAAAAATTGTATTTAGAGAATATTTGGCCTCTAAGTAGTTAATTTCTAAAATATCATTGAATAAGAATAGTTATATAAAATGAAATAAGTTATCTTTATACAATACTAAATAATGCCGAGATAGCGAAAATAAATATTCTGTCGATATGCACTAGAATTATGTTTAACCATATAATTTGTTGTTTTTTTTTTTTTCATGAAACGGCCTTGGAGACCACGCGAATATCAATTTTTGGCTCCTCTCTTGTTTTTTCTTTCCTTCCATTATTTCTGCGTCTTTTGTTTTCTTTCTTCTGTTCACGCCACTCCCTTTTTTGAACTTCTCCTGCCCACAACAACCTTCAATTCCTTAAGTCTGTTTCTATATCTTTCTCTGTTCTGACAGTCCTGGTCCGTTATACCTAATCTTTCCTTTTCTTCTTTCATCTGTTTTATATATCCTCCTGAGGTTTTCTGAAATATTTGTTTATTTAGTCTTTCCGGGACCATTCTTATCATATGTCCATAGAATTTCAGTCTTCGGACCCGGGTTTCCGTTTCTAAGTCCTTTGTATCTTTATAGATTTCCCGGTTGGGTCTAAGCCTGTATCCTTCTCGAGTCTTTTTGGGGCCATAGATCCTTCTCAGAATTCTCCGTTCAATCCTTAGTAGTTCTTCCAGACTAGGAATGCAAGTGGTTTCTGTCCCGTATAAAACCATATAATTATAGATAAATCAATTTTTTTTATTTTTTTATTATTCATTTATTGAAATTCACAACTGTAAACAATATAAAACAAGTATATTTAAGGAAAATGATTAAATGACATGTTAATAACTTGTGAAGAACTACTAACAAGTAGCACTTCAATAAAAGTTCAAGACTAGAAGGTCTCTCGACCATCTTCTTTACAGACGACTCAGTGGGTTATCAGGAATCATAACCAAGCTTACTATGAAAGGATAGGTATCAGGTTTGGGCCAAATCAGCAACATATTAAGATCGTTATGGATAAGTTTATTGGTCACAAAATAAGGAGCATTGAAGATTTTATGAAGGATTTTGGATTGTAGGGATTGGATTCGGGAAGAATTAGAAGGTTTAGTTGAGCCCCAAAGCTCAACTCCATATGTCCAAATAGGTCTGATAACTGTCATGTAAATGAGTCTTTTGTAATAAATCGGAAAGTTTGTCTAGTAAATGTTGAAGAAGTCGAAAACGACGAGCAGTTTCCTGTCGTTTTAGTCTCGTATGTGGAAAATCAAGATCTATAGTCCAGAAAATCGAAAACTTAGGATTAGTGTATTTACATTACTTGCATTTTTAAATTTTTATTTTTTCCCAGCGGTAACCTTGTTAGAAGGGATTTTCTTTATTCCTGTACATGCTATAATTAAACATTTATATTGTACATGTAATTTTTATAAATTTTTGTTGTGATTATTATTTATGTACTGTCTACATACTACATACTAAGAAGACATGCAAAATTAAACAAACAATGGGGAATAATTAAGCAGCAATGTTATTATGACATCACAAATTCTTCAATAGAGTTTTATTTAGAATTATTTATGAAATAATAAATTTTTATTACAACAAATTAAAAAAGGATTAAGGTTAACACAAAACCTCTACAACGAAAAAATCAATGTCAAGAGGAACAAAGATTCGGCACTATAATACGGTCATAAAACCAACAATCCTCTATGCAAGTGAAACACTAACCCTTAACTGGAAACAACAACTTCAAGAAATTAAAAAAAAGAAGAGAGAAAGATCATCAGGAAAATTCTAGGAGGAAGACATACCCAAGACGGTCACGGGCTACAAACAATTAAAACAACAGAAAAGTTTTCAAATATGGAAATCGATATTAGGGAAAGGATAATGAAATTCTTTGGTCATCTCAGCCGACTACCAGAAAATCGACAGAGAAAAGAATAACAGATTGTGTAACTTCACTTAAGAATTCCACACCTTGGCTAGATGAAATTCGAAAGGACCTCAAAAATACAAACATAAGACCAGCCGATATTTTAGAAAGAAACGTCTTCAGACACAAAGTAGACAAATGGGAAGTTGTACCAGAGCAACCAAAACAAAACAGTGCAGACCAAAATGGTCGGAATAAGTTAAAAAATCCTTTTCGAAAAGAATGAAGGCCTATTTGAAGAATAAGAAGAACCCAAAGAAATATTTATCGAGTTAATTGCTTAATGTCTTCCATTTCTGGGGAGAATTCGCGAAAAAATAATAATTTTTATAAAAGGATTTTTAAAAAAAAATATTTTGAGGTCTCCAAACATATTGTTCGCCAGAAATTGAGCACCCCCCCCCCACATTGTCCTAGTTTCTGTACCGTTTTGTCTGTAGTATTGTTCTGTAGTCAGTGAGTAGTTTTCATTCATATATGAGACGGTTTATACTTTACTATTTTGTTATGCCACAAGGACATAAGAATGAATATCTTATTTTGCATTTATAAAAATAATTATTCATTGCCGCATGCTCTGTGATTCATTGCGTTGAGTAGAAGTCAGTCCATGAGTCTGATTTTATCTTGGTCCGAAAGTCAGGAATGAAATGATTTAGATACCTGGTGTGTTGTGTTCCAATATGTCTGTCAGAGATCTACAGCTTGTGTGTGTAGTAAGTGCTTTAGTGTGTTCCTTGGATATGAGTGTATATGACAAAGGAAGTATTTGAAGGGAACGGTTTGGAAGCAATCTGGTTTGCTAAATCGTTTTCAAGAATGTCTGATAGCCATTTCATCCAATAGAATGAAATCCTAATGCTAGGATGTAACTTGTCATGGAAAAATAGATGTATTGATTGAAGAAATAAATTTAAAATTAATTTATTGGGGTATTAGTCCTTTTTGAAGTAGTTGTTTAAAAATGTGAGAGAAAAAAAACAAACAGTCGTTTGAAACATACTTAATGATATAAAAAGAGGAGGATTTTAGGAATTAATAATGTACAGAGTTGGGCAAAATTTAATCATAAATAAATATTTGATATCTAATTTCATGGAATCATTTACCAAATTTAATCATGATTAAATCTGTTAGTTTTCAGTCAAATAAATCATTAGTTGATCATATCAGCAGTACGATTTAATTAGGTGATCAATTCCAGGAAATTAGTTGTCAAATATTTAGTTATGGTTAAATTTTGTTCAACTCTAAATTATTATTAATTTGCCACTTCTATACAATGAATTTATATTTATCTTTAATTACTTATTGATCTTTTACTCTTTGACAAGAAACATACTACCAATTTTTTTAACAACCCACCGATTCCACAAACAGACACTGTACACTACCTTGGTCTAACGTTTGACCGAAGAATGACACAATTTGATGATTCATATTTCTGTTTAGAGTGGTTGAAAGTGAAGTATGACTTTTGAGGTCTAATCTAAGAGTAAGAGGACAATAATTTTGCCTTAAAAAGATTTCCGAATAAATTACATTTTTCATGAAATAAATTATAACTTTTTTTTTAATCCATTATTGAAAAAATAATTTCTAAAGTCAGTGATTATTTCATGTTAAGAAATCATAACTACCTTGGTCTGACGTTAGACCGAAGAATGACATGGGGTCCAAATATCAAGAAAAACAGGAAAGTGCCCTACAACTTAAACAAAAAATGAATACTTATACTTACTTACTGAAACCTATTTGGACATAGGCTTCGCAGATATACGGAACAGCAAAAAATACTCCAAATCTTCCAGTCAAAAACATTAAGGACAATCACAAAATCACACGTAAGCAACATAACTTTACATAATAACCTACGCATGTGCACAGTTAACGAACTAATACGAACCTAAAATTCCACGAAAAATTATATGGACATCCTAATACACTTATAAACGACATGGACACAAAAAGAGCTGAATGAGGGTGGGTCGCGACCTCCTAGACTAACATAAAAAGCAAAACAAAAAAAAGAAAATATGACGAATCATAAAGAGTGGAGAACAACCAGTGTGCTTAATTTGCTTTTGAGTGAATGTTCCGTCTCATGCCTTTCGCGCCATTTTCTTTCTCACAACAGATCCAATTTCAAGTTGTCTAATTGTAATGGACAGATGTGAATAAAGATATAAAGTAAAAAAAAAAAACTTAAATCACTAATCTAATTTTTATAAATCATAAAATTTGTTCGTATGTTTTTAGATTTGGAAATGAACGTATAACATTCAAAACTAGGTTTTTATATAAGTTCTTATATTTCAAAAATAAAATTCATGCAAAATGGGCTTTCAATTATTAATGAAAAATCAATGATATGAATTTATCTAAAAATATGCTTTATTCTTATCAGCTGTTCTCTCGAATGTTTCCATTTAGTGGGATCTCTCAGTGACGATCTAATGAAATAGCTTAAAAGCATTCTCTACCTATGCTGATGATCTATATAACTCTGGCCGTGAATCAGCCTTTTCCACATTAACTGTTCGTCCATTCAACTTTATAGTGCACAGTGTTTATGGATGGGTAGAAGGGGGGTCGCTATATTTCTCCGCTAGACACTGCCATTTCATCAGATAGCTTCTCTCCCTATGCTAATGATCTATATAACTCTGGCCGGACATCTGTCGTCCATAATCATAACTCCTGATGTTCAGTTGAAGGACGACCAGCGAATGTGGTGAGACATAAAAATATAATAACTGCTAATATGTGAGCCATCATTGGGCTTGTTTTATATTAATCGGCACGACACGTAGCGTATCAGACACGGCACGGTCAGACAAATACATGGTGTATTTATATTATCAGGCACAGCGGGTTCCAGCACGGACCGGGAGCACAGGCGAAGCGGAGATTTTTTTTTTTTAATGACTTTTTGTTTATAGTATATTACTTCATACTAGTGTTTAGTCATTAGTTTAGTCCAGGTGTTTAATTTGTCCAAGACAAAAAGATAACAAAAATCAACAAAGCATGCACTAAATGTAGAAAACCTACATGTCCTGAACATGGAGTAGAAATTTATACAAATTGTTTTGATTAGATTTTTTTTTAATAATTGCATACGTTAAATTTCTGTTTTTATATTCTTATACTAATATAAAATGTTCAATGTGTTACTCCTTACGAACTCAATTAATTTTTCAACATTCAGTTTTGCAAAAAAAACAAAAATGGAATAAAATTTAAACACAGAAAAAGAACTGGAACGGGGCAAAGTGAGTGCAGTACTGTACTGTCGGAGTCGGAAAGTAAAGTATACTACGAAAAAGACACCTTAAGACTGTGTCAGACATGGTCCGGCACGGACCGGCTCCGACCAAACATTCTTTTCGAGAAATGTCTTAAGGTCTTGTCTTAAACGTGCCGTGTCTTGCCGGATCCGTCCGCAAGACATATACGCTATATATACGCAGGCACTATAAAACTAACTATACTAATATTTGTCTTGTCTGAAACGTAACGGTCCGCTACGTATCGTGCCGGATAATATAAAACAACCTTTATACGAGCGATTTCTTCTGAGTTGGTAAAATAGAAAAGAACCATTGATGGGCAATGTTGACCAATTGCAATACTATAAAAAAAATAACGATAGAGAATAAATAAAATTAATTGTTTATCATCCTCATATATATGGGAAACACGATTTTTAACGTGAATTATCAAAGAGAAAATATACCACTTAACTTAATACCGCTTTTGTTGATGAAGCCCCATTCTCACACTTTATAAATAGCTAGTACAATGAATTCAATCGTTTCCTTAATCACCGAAGAATCTCGTGAATGTAGACCAGTAGTTGTGTCTAAAAAACGATTCACTGGGATTGAACTGATAAAGAACAGACTAATGAACTTCTGGTTGTGAGAAATATGGGCAAAAAACGCGAAATTTTTTTTCAGATAAAAAAAACATAGAAAAATGCTTTCAAAAGTAAAGTTTATAAAAATGTGCGTCTAAAGGCATTAAGCTAAATTTAATTTAGGCGTTTAGCTACAATCGATTGTCAAACATCGACAAATTTTCCAAAATTTAAACAAAAATGTTTGTTTTGGTCATGTTTAAGATTCCATAACACAGAAATTGCTAATCCAATCAATAAATGTTATTTACTGAAAGTTGTAGATCATTACATTTTTTGCAAGATAAAATTCCTACTCTCAGATATGTCAAAAAACCCAAAATTGTTGGTTGTTTTTATTTATTTTATCCAATTGTTGAGCTGATAAACTGTGTTAAAATTGAAAAAAAAAAATGACGAATACAACAGGGAAATTAGCTTCGAACCTTGAACTCTAAAAATTAAAATGTCTGACTCTTGCAAATCGCCCACCACACTTAGCTTTTTTGCTCTAAGAGCATGTTTTTTTAGTTGTTTTTTTTTTTAATTATAATTTTTATTAAATTATTAGAAACATTTGTTAAAAGATTATTTTGTCAAATGACCATAATTAGTTTCGGCTATGACCAAAACAGGTACAACATGCCCATACTGGTATTTTGAGCTCTTTGTATAAGCTTTAGTGTATTTGTCAATTTTACATTCAATAGAATAAACTTTTAAGGATCTAAATATATAAACAAAGATGCCATATTACAAACTGTATCAACTAAATTCCCTTTTAAATCGAAATATCCCTTAACTATGACCGTAACTAGTGATTTAGCCTAGTAAGTAATTAGGCCCTTCCATTGTAGTTGGTAGAATTCGTGCTAAGAGAGCTGTGAGATCACAATCCTACCTATCAGGAAGTACTTTTCCAATAAAAGAAGCAATAAAGTTATAGAGACAGTTTACTGCTTCCATTAATAAAGTTCCAGCAAGTGCAGCTACGGTGTAAACTTTAATATTGGCTCCCAGCGGCGGATCCTAAAGTTTGTTCTCACTCTGTCCAAGTGTTCAAACTTTTTTTTTTTCCCCTCAAAACTTTTTCTTTTAATTTTAATATAGTCAGGGCCTGAAGGTTATAACAGAAGAGTGATGTTCTATGACTGTCACATCTGTTTTTATAAGCCGAATTTTAATATTATTATTTTTTTTTTTAATATAAGATAAACTCTTATATTCAAATAAAAACTCTCATATGGTTCTTTATTAATTCTCTCAGTCCGTCATTACTACACCTAAATTATAAAATGAACAGATTCGCTATCTAGGACTCCACTTGGACAAACGTCTTACTTAGAATCCACATACAAGACTAAAGCGACAAGAAACTGCTCGTCTTTACAGACTACTTCAACATTTACTAAACAAACGATCAAACCTCCCAATTCATTACAAAAGACTCATATACACGACTGTGATTAGACCTATTTGGACGTACGGAGTCGAGCTTTGGGGCTCTACTGAACCATCCAATTCATCTTGTATCCAATCCTTACAATCAAAAATCCTTCGAAAATGCCTAAATGCACCTTACTTTTTCACCAATAAAATTATCCAAAAAGACCTTAATATTCCATATGTTGCTGATTTAGCCCAAACCAGATACCTATCCTTTCATAGTAAGCTCCATAACCACTCAAATCCCCTAATTTCTCAACTTGCTTCCCACACCATTTCCGATAATTCTTCGATGCGTCTGAAAAGAAGATGGCCTTGAGACCTTCTAGTGTAGAATTTTTATTGAAGTGCTACTGATGAATAGTTTTTTTCAAGTTTTGTCATGTTATTGTAATAGTTATCAACACATTTACTGGATGTATATATTTTGTACAGTTGTAAATTTCAATAAATTAATATAGTAAAATATAAAATACTTTTTTCTAATAATTTATTAGGCTTAAGACAGCCAGAAATGGAAGAACGTAAGAACAACAGACAGATCAGAACAAGACGCAGGATAGAATATTCTGTAGGGAACGGAATTTCATTTATAGCAAATTAAAAAATATATAAAATATATTTATATACCTATATGGTGATAGTTAATATAATACTGTAATTGTTCATTATTTTTTATTTTACATTAATTTAGATTGCTTTTGTTTTATTTTTCACTTGATTTCTCCTAAAACACTATGCTTTGTTCTATTAGTTTACTTCAGGGTGAAATAGAGACGAACATCTGAGACCCATGTTGGCTAATCTGATCCCTAGCCTCAGGTATAACATCAAAAGAGCAGGGCCCATGTTCTTAGGTTAATCAGAAATGTTATCTAGGTAGAACCCAACCCACTTCAGCGAACGTCTTCGGAGAACCAACACTAATCTACCTTATCAGATACAACCAACAAGTTATAATTAACTTCATTATAAATTGAAGGCAATACTACACGTATAAAGTCGATATAAATATTACCAAACTAGTATATTACTTTAATACTTTATTGTTTTATTTACTTTATTATTTATTGCGTTATTTATATTTTTTTACATGCATCTTTCTTTATTAATAACAACCTCCTCCCCCTCCCCCACTCGCTGCTTCGGCCGCTCTCATAAGTAAAGAACTTAGATAATTTTAACTTGTAATTTTAACTCCTTTTTAGCCTTCTCTGTCTGTTGTCGGGAAAATGTAAAGTTATGTTGCTTACGTACCAAGGTACTTCTATGGTTGTTTTGAATGTTTTTGCCTGGAATATTTGGAGTTTGTTAATATGTGTCTCATTAGCTGTTCCGTATATCCAAATAGGTTTCAGTAAGTAAGTATATGTAAAGTAAGAGTTAATTTTTTTTTTTTTTATTTTAATTTTTTGTTTAGGAGTTAGACGTTTGAAGAGTTGTGAATATAAAAGTCTTAGTCTTTGGTTGAGCGTTTTACTTTTTTTCTTTCTATGTGGACCCCGTGTCCACATTCGGTCAAACGTTAGATCAAGGTAGTTGTGATTTTTAACATGAAATATTCACTGACTATGATTTAGAAATTATTGTTTTAATAAAGAATTAAAAAAATAAAATTATGATTTATTTCAAGAAAAATATAAATTATTTGGAAAATTATTGTTCTCTTACACTAAGATTAGACCTTAAAACTCATACTCCACTTTTAACCACTCTAATCAGAAATATAAAATTTCAAAAGTGTCTGTTTTACAAATATACATCAGGACAGTAATGGGGGGTTAATAAAAAAAAGCTCTGACTCCAGACGAATGGAGAAAATTCTACCGGAAAGGATGAATTCCAGGAACGTATTTAAAATTTATTGCACTTATAATTACGCGGGGTCCAAATACCAAGAAAGAAGGAAAACTCAATCAAAGGTTGAAAACTTTTATACCCTTTTTCCTCAAAACATTCAAAGCTACAACATAGACAGAAAATTAACATTTATAATTAATTACTGAAACCTATATTGAACTACTCATATTGGTTTGAGTATAAGGACTTTTTGGACAAAAATCCAGTAAAGAAGGAAAGTAATAGGAAATTTGATGCGGATTACGAAGGTATATTCGCAATAAGTATCATATGAGGGGTCGTAAGTGAAGTCTTTACTTATTTATCGCTCAAAAAAGTAGACCAAAACGTGAATTTGGATGGGTTTTTTTTTTGTTTTTTTTTAAGAAAAAAAGGAAATTGATAAGTCTGAGTAATAAGTTACTTTGGTGTTCTTTTGAATGCGAGTCGGTATTCAAAAAAGAAGACAACCACGATAGAATAATAATAGCTTTTAATCGGTGATAATTTTCATGAAAGAAAACACTAAAGATGACAAAAAATGTTTCTAGCTAACCAATTTTGTCACAAAAAAAAATGTATTAAGTAGCTATGGTCATAGATCTAACAAGATATTTTTTTTTCTTAAATACATAAGTACTAAATACATTTATATACTAATTTATATAACTTAGTACTAAATACTGTGCACTGTGCCCCAAGATCCCATCGAATCCCAATTTGCATGTAAGTTGCTACTTACAACCACCAGCAACGAGGGTGTGGTGTCTGCGTGTCAGTTTCAGTGAATATTTCATTAGTTGTTATATCTGAAGGTATTAAGTGATTTTTATATTTTTGAACTTGGTAAAGTATTATACTAGTTAATGTAATATCTTCCTTCATCTGCCATACTTCTTCTCCGTTAAAGTTAGATCTAAATATAAAAAGAAGACCTCTAATAAAGGAGCAGACTGATCGGTTTTAAAAAACATATTGAATAAATTCAATGAGATTTATCTACCGCTGCTCTTTGCGTTACTGAAGCTTATCCGCGCCATGGTGGAAACCAAGTCCGCAATTCGATTTATCATATTTCTGTTGAGACTTCAAAGTTTTAAGGGATTACCCGGATAAACACTGTTGTTACTTATTCGCGTGTTGAATTTAAGGCAGGCTGTATTTTGTTTTGCCAGTTAAAAGTAGTGTTTTATTAGAATTTTTAATATTTTCAGCATCTTTTTAATGAAAATTCTAAAATTTTCATTACGTTATGTAATTGTTTTTATAGTGCAGACAATCTGAGTAGGCAAATATAAACAATAACTTTCATTATTATGGAATGAGAATTAAAAATCAAGACAAATCCTGGGTACCACGTTTTAGTTGCAGTTGTTTAACTAATTTGATTAAGTGGCTAAACAAAAAGAAAATTTTTGTCAAGGCCCTAAACAAGAATGAACCGGCAATCTCCTCGCCTGAGTGACGAAAAAATAAAAGTAGAAATCTTTAATCGCCACCAAATTAGAGGAATTCTAAAGGATCAAAACTTTTATTAGGTTTTAAAAAAGGGCTTTAAAAAAGAGTCGGGGGGGCAGTCGTTTATGGTATAGGCAATAGGAGAAATGAAAATTATGTTGAAAAAATAAAAAATAATAATAAAAAAAAATTAAAAAAGAAATTATAAATTAAAATTAAATTAAATCTTAAAAATACTTTCATATTTTATTTACAATATATACACATTTAAGGGATCCCCGACCAGACTTGTACCTCCACTTATGGAGTTTTTGAAAATTTGACAGGAATGGATTCTAGGACAAAAGGTATATTAAGATCGTTATGCAAGGTTTTGTTGAAGACATAATATGGAGCGTTCGTTATGGTTCTCAGGAATTTGGATTGGAAAAGTTTGATGTTCAAGTGTTTTGCTGTTCCGCAAATTTCTAGTTTTTAGGTCAGCCAGACAGGCTTTAGGATTGTCTAGTAAATTAAAAGCTTGTTGTCAATTGAAAATTTTGAAGTTTTGCATGGAAGGGGTATAGTTGGCTGAATCTTCTGTTAAGGTATTGTCTTTTAAGTCTAGTATATGGGTTCACAAGTGAGTTTTCTGTCTAAGATGAAACCAAGACATCTCACTGTATCAGATCTGGGTAATGGGATTTTATTGAATAGGATAGTTGGGCAGAAACAACGACGTAGAGTAAAAGTCATGTGGGTGCATTTGGATTCATTGACTTTTATTCTCCATCTGTTGCACCATAGTTCAATCTTTGAGAGGTGATTTTGTAGGTTAGAAGAGGCTGTTTTGATCATTATGTGATGATAGAATCGCTGTATCATCAGTGAAAGTTGCAAGGAACGTGTCAGGAGTGGTAGAAATGTCAGCAGTGAAATGAATATAAATATATATACTTATGGTATTAATTCAAAAGGCATTTGTACCAGTTTCCTAATTGTTTCATTTCGGTTCAGTAAAGAATATTTTTGAGTTGAGTGAGTTTCTCAAGAATGAGGGAGCTGCTATTAAGTTTCAACAGAGCCAAGGGATATTACTAAGGACGAAGGTATGTGACAAAGGGCATCCCATGAAGTTAAGGCTACATGAAAACAGCCGCTACAAGCGGTATTGTTGGAAGAGGGATTGCAGAACAGAGATTAGAGCGGAGCTTGGCTCAAGAATTGTCCCCTGCCTTTAAGAAAGGTTATTGTATTAATATGTTCCTGGGAAAATGAATTTGCTACAGTTCAATCTATGCGAATTTATATGGAGGCGAAGGTATGAGAAAGAGAGCTATTTTGAGCAGATATTAAAGAACATCGCTGATTTTCGCCTTCGCCCGCCCTCATGAGAAAATAACTTATATCATATTAACTAATAATTGAAGTTTTATTTCATTAACGATAAAAATCTCGTATTGAAGAATTATTTCTTAAATTTTATTTTCACGCATAGCAGTAATTTTTAATCTGGTCAAAATTGCACTGATTAGGTGTTTGTAACGTAAAAGCTCAATTAGACATTCAATTTTTAATATTATTGTATAACTTGGTAAGTAATCCAGATGGTATAGATACTATTAAGAAATTCTTTAGGAAAATATACTGCTTAAATAAACGGCCCATGAATTATTGGAAATAATTTTATATAAGTAAAGTGTGGCAAACCTCTTTTTTGCCACATTAAAATTTTTATTATTGTAATTTTTTTTTTTATTGCTAAACCTTCTTTAAAAATGATGTAGTTAACATTTGGTACAGATAGATTCATTAATTTTACCGTTGTAAACCATTGTGGAATAGTTCTAATCACATTCAGACCCATATTTTACACCACATATTTAAATATTTTTTGATAATTTAATTAAATCAAAGTAAATTTTAGTATCAATTTCAACATATAACAGTGTACCTTTGTAACCTCTCTTGTAGAATGGCGCTTGCCATCTATCGGTCAATTTTCATTTAAACTTCATTGTTCTCCAATTACTATCACTTTTTTGGTTACAAATTAATAAAATATCAGTACATTTCACTATTGCTAAACTATGAAGATGATGTTAAAATTAGGTACGAATTGGTTGAGTAGTTTTCGTGGTTATTACGAAAAATGGCTTGTCCTTTTATACAGGGTGTCCAAAAAGAGTGTCGGGTATTTGTCACTTCGATAAAACAAAACCTGCTTAAAATAAAAAAAGTTTATTGTTTATTATTAAAATATAAAGTGGAAAATTATTTTGAAAATACAATGTTATCTAAATGGTGACCGTTATGCTGCTGGCACTCTTCTAATCGGGAACGAAGATAGGCGATCACATGCTGACACATAGCTTTCAATGTTGCTACCATTTCTGACCTGATTTTTTGCTTCAATTGCGTCAGGTGTGTCAGATTATTCTCATATATCTTACTTTTAAGGTAAGATATAGTCAATTCGCCCAAGCAAAATAGTCAAGTCGACTAAGATTGGGGCTTCTGGGAGGCCAGTTGATGTTACCCCTACGCGAAATGACCTTATTAGGGAATAATTCGTTAACAGCTTCCATTGCTTGATTTGATATATATGGCAAGTGGCCCCATCTTGTCGAAACCACGTTTTTGAGTTTCGGGTGTCCAAAAAGAGTATCGGGTATTTATTACTTCGCTAAAACAAAAACTACTTTAACAATTTTGATAACATACTCTTTAGCGATGAAGCAAACTTTCATCTGAATGTACATGTCAATAAACTGAATTGTTGATCAGTACTAACCCCAGTAACAGAGGCGAAAGCATGAACGGCCCCTGCACATCCATAAAGTTGTCTGGGCCACTATGTCTGCTAGATTCATAATCGGTCCTTATTTTCATGAAGATTGGCGAGGCCGACGACTCAATGTGATTAGTGACCGTTATTGGGATGTGCTGCGAAACTTTTTGGGTCCAGAGTTACAGGAATTTCAAGGTTTAACTCAAGAACGTGGTGTTAACAAGATGGGGCCACTTGCCATACACCAAATCAAGCAATGGAAGCTGTTAACGAATTATTTCTTAATAAGGTCATTTCGCATGTAGGTAACATCAACTGGCCTCCGAAACTCCGACCTCAGTTTACTTGACTATTTCGCTTGGGGATACTTTAAAGTAACGTCTATGATAATAATCCGACGAACCTGAAGCACTTGAAGCAAAACATGAGGTCAGAAATGGCAGCAATATCATGAGCTATGTGTCAGCATGTGATCGCCAATCTTCGTTCCTGATTAGAAGAGTGCCAGCAGCATAACGGTCAGCATTTAGATAACATCACATTTTCCAAATAATTTTCCACTTTATATTTTAATAATAAACAATAAACTTTTTTTTAATTTTTTGCTTTAACGAAATAACAAATACCCGATACTCTTTTTGGACACCCTGTATAATAGTATAGATGTTCGGATATTTTTTTCCTGAGGTTATTCGTAAAAATACATATGTTTCTAAAGGATATTTTCTTAATTAGGTAACAGTTATTTATCACTGGCTTCCTATTCCGAAACAGACCCAAAGTTAGATTTTGCAGACGAGTGTTATTAATCACTTTGGTTGATAGGAGTGAATTAATATTTGAAGGTAGAAGTAAAAAAATATAATAAAAAATTACTGGAATTGCTGTTCTTTGTGAGGAACAAGATGGTGCTATTACTTTCAAAGACAAGACAAGGTTCTACTGGCATGATATAGCGGTGCCATGACTCAGAGCCGCTGCAAGCCAGGCCAGCGGCTAACGACTGCAACTTCTCTCCTGATGACGGACGACAGCCAACTCTTAGAATGTACTTTATGAGGGCCATAGTCCCGGGGTGGCACGCATGGTTCAACTTCAAGTTGTCCTAACTTTATAAATTAAACGCCATTTTTCTTACTGTTAAATTATGCATTACATTTTATAGAGGGAACTTCTTTCAGCTCACATAGCTCTCATATACTAGGCCAAATAACCAAGAAAATATATAAGTTATCTATTTATACATAAGTTACTTATTTTTAGTAAGTCTTCAAAAACTAAAAGTAAACATTTTAGAAAATAGCACCATCAAACGAGGCTTTAGAGCCATCTCATTTAACCGTACACCTTGAATTTAAGGTCGACAATTCAGTTATTTAATATAAATTCTTCCACTTTCATGAAAATTTTTTAAATATGTTTAAATGCATATGTTTGGGTGCGGAATTGAAACATGATTTGTAATAATTGACTCAGAAAGAGCGAAATAGATCTTTGGGTAATGCATTCGACATATAATTTCCTGACCCTCTTTTAAATCCGGTTATGAGGAAAAATTGCTTTATGTTCTGGCGAAATTGGATCAGTTTAAGTTGAGTATTTGCGCCAACATGATGTTGGAGAACTGCAATTAGACTTCAATATTTATATAATTTCTTTATTAATATTTAATAAAAGTTTGTAATCTGTAAGGTTATACACTGTGATGTTTGTGATGCATTTATATATTAAAATACAATATGACTTATGAATAAGCTCATATCTTGTTTTATATTCACCCATTTTTGAATGCTAGCTAAGAAAGAAGTCTGAAATATGGCTTAATCGCATAAATGGTTATGTTCTCTTTAAGGAGGTTCTGTTGAAGAGCTTGCCAAGTTTATGATGTCATTAAGGAAAAGGATAGTATTACTTGCCTAATACTCCACTTTAGACTCAAATGGTTAGTCAAAAACATTAAGCCATCTAATTAAGAATATTTTATATTTAAAATTGATTTTATCCACCTTTTTTTATGTGTTTAAGATTATTAAGAAAAAAAATGCGTACTCAACACAAATCTCTCTCAGAAATTTACGACCTACAAGAAATGTTTACCGGCTAACTTAATTCTTGTATGAATGTAGAATTTTCGTTTGCTAAATTTATCTGCCTATCCTCTATGATCAACCTCATCAAAAAATTATGAAGACTTTAGATTTGAAAATTTCTCTTTGATAGCCTCATCTGAGATAAGTATATTCTGATGAGACGAAGTTAATCATAAGTCTATCAAAGTTATCATCGAATCTTGTGAGAAACTCTGGTTTAGAAACTTCTCAGAAGTGAAGTTATTAGCAAGCTTAGCTTATAATAGTCTGCATTCAAAGCCACTATAGGTACTTGTAAAATGATTAGAAATTTATCGACTAGCTACGATGCTATTGCGAGGGTTTGTGTAATGGAAAAATATCTACATAATAGTAAAACAAATAGTAATTTACAAAGATACTTATTTAAATATATAGATTTCATCACTAAAAGATACAACATGCATCACTCTCAACGTGAACTGTGTGATTAAATCCACATCAACGCATCTTGAGGAAACTCAATGAAAAACACCAACATCTTAAGGCCTATTCACACTTGATTTGACACGTAGTGATGTGACTGGTACGTGATCCACCCGGCGAAACTAAAAGACTTCTTCCTAGCATTAGGATCAACAGATACACACTAGACCGGCACGTGGCAGTGACAGTGCTCTCAGTGATCTTGACGACGCCGTCCCGTGATCTTTAGATTGTATTGGAACATTTTTCGTTCACTGCAGTGAAAAACTAATTGAATTTTTAGTTTATAAGAACAGCATCCCGTGCTGTTCGACCTGTACTCTATAAGGAGGAAAATAGGAGCAGAAACTAAATGTTGATTTTAATTAGCTAGTTTACTCTATTAATAATATATATTCAATTAACGAAGTTCCTTAAGACGTTTGTGTTTCTGACAAAGGGATTCAGAACTGATATAATCAGTGAATATTTTTTGTACACGAAATGCTTTTCTCGTTGCGTTCTCTCCTTGAGAATTTATACTTCGTAAAGCGGCACCGCCACTCTTCGTATCCTCTGCCAAAGTAACGTACTAATGCTTGTTGCAATCGTATTTTTTGATAAAGTTATGCACCAGGCATGTGGGCAATATTAGATAATCTGGATGTTTTGGATACACCTGAATTCTTCTATTGTACAGTCAAAACTTTTAGACTGTAGAATCGTTCCATCATCCACTAATTCCTTGTAAAGTGTTGCTAATCCCCCTTCTGTTTCTCTCTTTTTCCATGCTCGATGAACCCACTTCTATTTTCTTCTCGTTTCTTTTTTTTTTCCTTATCCACAACTAATGCAATAATTGCAAGATCATCCTCTGAAAATGTTGCCATTTCGACCTCAAGTGAGCACAATAGCACTGCCAGAGCACGGAGAAAATACTGACTAGTGTGAATTGAAATCAATGTGAGCTCACGGGAGCGAGAATCACTGTCACGTCACAGCACGGCTGAGTGTGAATAGGCATTTATGCGGACTGACAGGGGGTATGCCAAGCGAACCATAACATATTGCTATGAAGCAAAAAAAGAGTCACAACTCAAAAATTACCATTATCAAGATAAACGTGCGACAAGTATTGAAATAAGTCATACTTTCTTACATAAAAACGTCACATTTTTTATTGTAGTATTTACCACAAAATAGCGAAGTGACACTTTTGTTTTGTTCAAGTTAGCACAACCTTGAAAAGCAAGCATTCCACTGCAGTGTCACTTTTGACTTTATAGCAGTCTACACGTAGAGCTTTATCCTGAAAAGAGTAACATTTCGAATTGTGATAATTTTTGTTTATATAATATGTTGTATCTTTGTAATAAGTAAAATGCTGTCATTTTATGTGTTGTGACGGATTTTTTGAAGTTTTAACCGAGAAAAGTAACTTTTTGTAGTACAGAATTGTAATACATTTTGATTTGTGCCATTTAATGGTGATATCTTCATACCAAGTCAGGTATCCAGTAACACTGGTTCTATATCATGCCATATGCTCATATGTCTTTTTTTTTTTTTTTTTTTTTTTTTTGTATTCCAAATTTCTAATAAAAAAGGTGTGAATCAAGTATACGAAGTTATAAAATCAATAAAAAATAAATAAATAAATAACATTCAAGATTACGTAATTAAGGTGATTTTTGTAATGCAAATGAAATATTCTAGGTAAAAAAAAATATATTTATGAAAACAGCGAATAATTGCTCAGTTAAAAAGAAAACAATTCCTTTTTTATTTTCTAAGGAATTTTAATTTTTTTCAAAATAAAACGGGAATACTATAGCTATGAAAGTTATTTTCGAGTAAATAAGTCATAAGTAAATAGAGCTGATGTCTATCTGGGTTGAATAGACAGCTGACCTTTATAGTACTTACCATTTAACAGGTATGAATGTAGGCAAAATTTTTAAATCTATATAAATAAAAATGAACTGCTAAATGTGTTGCTAAGCGTAAAACTCGAGAACGGATCAAAATCCAATTCGGCTAATTTTTTTTTTAACGTTATGTTTAGGCACAAGGAAGGTTTTTATCTATCTATATAAATAAAAATGAATCGCCAAATGTGTTGCTAAGCGTAAAAAACTCGAGAACGGCTCGACCAGGCTAATTTTTTTTTTTTAACGTTATGTTTAGGCACTAGGAAGGTTTTTTATCTATCTATATAAATAAAAATGAATCGCTAAATGTGTTGCTAAGCGTAAAACTCGAGAACGGCTCGACCAATTCGGCTAATTTTTTTTTTTAACGTTATGTTTAGGCACAAGAAAGGTTTTTATCTATCTATATAAATAAAAATGAATCGCCAAATGTGTTGCTAAACGTAAAACTCGAGAACGGCTCGACCAATTCGGCTAATTTTTTTTTTAACGTTATTGTTTAGGCACAGGGTCAGTCGTTGAGTGTTTGTGGCGTCAATCTGCAAAACCCATGCTTCTCTCATGGACAGTTGTATGTTGCCTGCTCTCGCGTCGGAAAACTTACAGCTGTATTTATTTATGCGCCAAGTAATCAAACAAAAAATATCGTGTACCATAAGGCATTACAATGAAAATACCAGATTACACTACTAAAGTCTTGCAATGTACAAAGTAGAAAACATATTTGTAAGCAATCGTTGTTTATTATGGAGACATAAATCTATAAATAAAGTGATCACTCTGAAATGTTTTATTACTGCGAAGGGACAATAACTTTTGACAGAACAAAGTCTGTCGGGAGAAACTATTTACATAAAAAATCAATATTGTGTTGTTTTTAGAGAAAATATGGCAGAACTACGTCTGCCGGGGCAGCTAGTAATAAATAAATTAAACTTTACAAAAAAGTGTAATAGAAATAAATAAATTAGGTATTTATAATGAACGAAATATAATTTAATAATAATGAGGGTAACATATTGTAATTTTTTATATAAATTAGCCTTCATTGCTTCTATAGATATCCCGCATAACTGAACAAAGTGGCGTGAGTGTATGGTGTATACTTTGAAGGCTCAAGGCAGTTTGAGCAGACGGTTATATTATTTTTTATTTTAAAGACAAAAGGTCCCTATTTAATAAATAATAGTACAGATACACACGAGGATAATTTTCTATAAGCCTAAAGGTTTCTGAGAAGGTTGGGTTTAATTCTTTAAAGGTTTAATTTATTTTTTACTTTATGGATCTGATTTAAATTTACATTAAATTACAATCCAAGCAGCAAAAATCTGAAAATAAATCATGAAAAGACTAAGTATATGAAAACCTCTAGACAGACCGGAGAGAGAAGAGATATCGTGGATGTAGCGGAAAACACGTAAAACGGAAAACAGCTGCAGCACATTTAAGTACCTGGGAGGAGTTGTGACGGAGGACAATAATTTAGAAGTTGAAATTAAGGGCAGAATGGTAGCAGGAACCAGATGTTTATATGCTCTGCAAAAAGCTCTCCGATACAAAAGTCTCTCCAGGAAGGCAAAGCTTTTGTTATACAAAACAATAATTAGGCCACTAGCAATGTATGGCAGTGAAACGTGGACTCTAACCAAGGAAAACAGAAGAGCTCTACTGGTTTGGGAGAGAAGAGTCCTTGGAAAGATCTTTTGAGCCGTTGAAAAAGAACACAGATGGAGAATCAGAAAATACCGAATCAGCTGAATTGTACGGAGAGCCTGATATCCTCTGTGTTATTAAGAAGAGCAGGCTTAGATGGTTAGGGCATGTGGAAAGGATGGAGCCCTGTTGGCTGCCTAAAATGATGCTAAATGGTGCACAAGGAGGAAAAAGGAAAAGGGGCAGACCCAAGCGGCGGTAGATTGAGGACTTGGAGGAAGATATAAGAAAGATGGGAATTGAAAACTGGAAGAGTCTCGCTGGAGACCGCGAGGCACGGAGAAGAACGGTGGCAGAGGCCCAGGTCCTGCAAGGACTGTAGCGCCCAACAGTGAGTGGGTGAGTGAGTCCAATCCAATCCAACCAGCAAAAATCAATAAAATTATTTCTACTGAATAAAAACCAAATCAAAATTTTGATCCTTTGTCTTATGATATTTCATTTTAAAATATGATTTATGGGACTTTTGTTGTAGAATTGATAATGCAGCAAGAGTTTCTTAATAGTATCTGTCCATGAGGATTGTCAACTAATAGATTAAAATTAAAAATTGTCCAACCATGCATTTACATAATCTTTGAACACCTAATCAGAAAAATTTCAACCAAGGTTAAAAATTATGGCTATACGGGAAAATGTATGTACCAAGATGTTGTATACCAAGAAAAGTTAAAATTAACGTAACTTTTGACAGATTGAAGATAAATTGGCATCTTTAAAATATCTTTAATTTTCTGCAATATTATCTATGAAGACTTTTGTCGCAAGATGAACGTTTTAGAAGATATGGAGGGAAGTTTAACAGAAAACGTCAGGTAAAATTGTTTTTTTTTTTTTAAATGTTAACGTTTTCCAAGCTTATTTCTCTGAAACGGTTCGGAATATGAAAACTGTGTATATAGTAAACGATGCAGAAAATTTAATTAACATTTAGTAAATAGGCATGTTTTGTATACGACGCACCGTTTTCGAGATATGAGCGCATAACCAAAAAAAAAAAGGGATCTTTTGCTTCACTCCCCCCTTCCTGTTCTCAGGCCCAAAAACACCATGAGTTTTAGTATATTTACTTTCTAACTACATTACACATGTTTCTTTGTTTATTTCGTTTAACGTCACTTTATGCTGCTATGGCTAATCGGACGATGCTACGGTGGGAGTCCTAAATATTGTCTATCCAGGTATAATTAGGATAGGGATCTTTAACGAGTACCTGACATCGCACAGGCTCGGGACCCCCGTTTTACGTCCCTTCCGAAGGACGGCATAGCTAAGGATTTTTTACTCCCTTTAAAAAATCCTGAGGTCATCTGCCGGGCTGCGAACCCGCGATCTTGGGTTTAGTAGGTTGCTATGCTAACCACTACACCACAGGTGACCCCCACTACACATGTTTCCAATGTTTTGGATTATTTTTCGCGCCACTCCCCCCCCCCCCTCCTGTTCTCAGGCCCAAAAACTCCATGAGTTTAGTATATTTACTCCATGAGTTTTGGATTATTTTTCGCGCCACTCCCCCCCCTCCTGCTCTCAGGCCCAAAACTCCATGAGTTTTAGTATATTTACTTTCTAACTACGTTACACATGTTTCCAATGTTTTGGATTATCTTCCGCGCCACTCCCCCCCTTCCTATTCTCAGGCTCAAAAACTCCATGAGTTTTACTATATTTACTTTCTAACTACGTTACACATGTTTCCAATGTTTTGGATTATTTTTCGCGCCACTCCCCCCCCCCTCCTGCCCTCCTCCATGAGTTCTCAGGCCCAAAAACACCATGAGTTTTAGTATATTTACTTTCTAACTACATTACACATGTTTTCAATGTTTTGGATTACAAAAAACGCACTCTGTATTCCTTTATTGACTAGACTATTAAATTGAGTTATGAGGGCATGCGAAGCCGCGATTGGGGGTGCTAGGGTATATATAAGTATATTATTTTTTTCTTTTGTGTTTCATCTTTTACGCATTTTAATTATTGTATGAATAGATCCAAAAATACATCGATATTATTTATTGTCCTATTTTTAGGCAGATTATAATACTTACTCGAAAAAATAAAAAATTAGTCTATTTCTACTTGATAGAAGGTACATTCAGCGTACGTAACACAATCATTACTAATGTCCATTACCTTTAAAAGTTCCTTAACATTACTGTTTCATTACTTTTCAAGATTCTAATTGTAATGTCGTTACAAATGATAGTCGGAGGTGAAAAAGTAATTAAGATTGATGATTACACAGTTCGATATAATGACACTATTACTGATGGTGTGAGGTCTACTTTAAACATATAGGATATTCTATATCAACGCTAAACTGTGAAATAGTGAAATCTGCCGGAGCGATAGAGACGAGGAAACGAATGAGCTATTTGGGTGGGTTTGTTGTTTCGTGGGTGGATCCCCCTACCATCCCCCCCTTTCATCTACCCCCACCACCGTCACCCCCCCCCCAACGTAGAGGATGAAAAGACCCAGGGACTTGACCCGAATTGTTTTGAATAAAGCCTACTCTAGCAGGGAAATAGCAGCAACCGCTTAGAAGTAATAAAACATGCATCACTCCCTCTGTCTCGGCAAGAACCAATTTTCTCAACCTGGTTCATAAAGGAAGGCCAGACTATCTCCTTTTACTTTAGACTTTTATTTTATTTTTATTTTTTTGTTTTAATAAAACTAAGTTTAGAAACGAATAACTCCTGGTTCTAGAAAACAAAGTAAGCTGGTACAGTAAATAATATATGAATTTCATAATTAAAATGACTATTTTAGAAGTATAAACATCTTTCAGCCCGCTGGGCACTTTTGGGCTGGAATAAAAAAAAAAAAAAAATTGAGATAAATAAAAATTTTAGAGGAAAAAAAAAAAAAAACATGGTAGTGAGAAGTAACGATCGTCCGAAGATTATGTGCTTCAGTGCTGCGATCTTAAGTTTAAAAGTTTATAATGCCGGCGTATGTCCCTAGGCACACCAGCTTTTTTTTTATTAATAACTTAGTCAAATTGCATTTTTTTTTTTTTTTTTTTTCAAGATGATTTCAGTTCTTCAGTAATCTAATTATAAAATTAAGAAACCAAGAAATAGGGTTCCTTAAGAAAGGTGATAAGAAAAAATTTTTTCTATTTCAATTAAGAGGGAGGGCGAATTAGAGAGTGTGTGAAAGAAAGAGGGAGAGAGAGAGAGAGAGAGGGAGAGAGTGAGAGAGAGAGAGAGAGAGAGAGAGAGAGAGAGAGAGAGAGAGAGAGAGAGAGAGAGAGAGAGAGAGAGAGAGAGAGAGAGAGAGAGAGAGAGAGAGAGAGAGAGAGGGAGAGAGAAGAGAGAGAGAGAGAGAGAGGAGAGAGGGAGGGAGAGGAGAAAGAGAAGATAGAGAGAGGGGAGTGAGGGGGAGGGGAGATAGGGAGAGAGGGAGGGTTAAACAAATAGATAGAGTCGGGGGGGGGGGGGGGAGTGAGAGAGGGAGAGAGAATGAGGGTATATTTAATTTGTTTATGAAATGAAGTTAAAACTTAGCAAAAAAATTTTTTTTGTTTTATTAATAACTTGGTCGAATTGCAGTTTTCCTTTTTTTTTTATATCATTTTAGTTCTTCAATAAACAAATTTCATAATTGAGAAACCAAGAAATAGGGTTCCTTAAAAAAAGTGATAAGAAAAAATTGTTTCTATTTTCATTGAGAGAGAGGGCGAATTAGATAGTGTGAGTCCAAGTTACACAGGGAAATGAAAATTGCAACACTCACCACTTTTACGTTTGAATAAATCAAAAAGGTAGTAATGAAAGAATATATTTTCGGAAATACAGCATTTGATATTTTTTGAGGTAAAATAAAAAATATATAGGCGACTCAACAAAGTCAGCGATTAGTGCAGCTAATCAACAAGCCAAAGTACTTTCTCTGAGAGCAGAGTTAGATTTTGACACTAGTGACGATAGATTTTTCACCTTAGAGAGTAACGATATGATCTCTTGGATCGGGATGCGATAACTGGCTTGACGATAGTTTGGAGCGAAACTTCCAAAAAAAAAAAAAAATTAAAGAAACTCTAAAACCCTGTTCCTGGAATAGTTAAGAAATTAGGTAAAATTAAATTTTACGAAATATCGAGAGTGAAATATGACAGCCTTGAGGTTGCATAAATCGTTCGAAGTTTTAGGTTTGAACAAAAATGCTGAAAAAAAAAAAAAAATCCAAGTTTTATTATTCGGCAATATTTTGCTTTCAGAGGAATTGAAATAAAATATTAGCTTATTTGGATCTTCGATTTGAGGTCGCGTATCATCAACATTATACAGAAGCTGCTTCTTGAACTTTTGCTACGTTTACCAGATTGACAGGTTTAGGGGTCTCACTAATGTTTGTTTATTTTCTGAAACTAGGAAATATAATTTAAATAATTAAGAGTGAAGGATTGCCAAAGATAAGAATATAATTTTTTATTTTTAACATTCCACCGGTCGGGCCAATTTCCGTAACACGAGCGCTCGCGCGTTGAACGAAGTACAACAACCTCTTTTTATATCCGTTTTTGTCAAAATTTAAAGTATTAAATCTATTGAATAAAATATGTTGACCATTCAATTTTGTTTTGTTTTTTTGGGCCAAGACTTCCATTGAAGTCCTATACTGGCCTGGATGGGGAGGTCAAGATTCATTTTGTGGGTCCGCCACTAAAAAAATGTTCACCCACCCAGGTGAGATTCGAACCCACGATCTTCTGGTTACGAGCGCGCTGAGACCCTCGCCCCAACTCGCTCGGCCATTGAGTCCCCATCCATGTACAGTATATAACCTGAAAGAATAATATTTTGAACGTAAATGAAAATATGTTTACGATTGAAAATAATAAAAACAAATTTATAACTAGATAAATTTTTATTTACAATATTACACTAAAATATAATTACGTGCACGTCTAAAATATTTGTTTTTATAACAATTATTGTAAACAATTTATTTTTAGGAATGACTTTTACAAATAAAATGTAGATATCCCCTGGCTGCCCCTCACCCCTCGCGTCATCTCAATCACTAACATCAACATAGGTTTCTGTATTATGAACTAGAACATTTTTTATTTCCTCTTCACTCCCTTTTATTTTCCGGCCCTTTTTTCTTCCTCCTTAGTTCTGTAAAATTCGAGGAATATTTTCCAATTTTGTAGGTTTCCACTTAATAAAGACATTCTGAATAATTAATAACTCGCTCACTAAAATAAACAAAGAAAAATTCAAAAGAATCCTATTTACATTATATCGATTGCCGAGAAAGGGACGAGACAAACCCAAAACGAGAGCGGTTGCTTGAACTTAGTGCAGCACTGAGGACTAAATATTTTCCTATAAGGCAACTTATATCCTTTCAATGGACGGTGGAAAATTACTGGCGGCAAATAGAGCAGTATCTCGAGGAATAGCTAAAGCCAATTTTCCGAAAAGCTCACCGGTAGTGAGTGAGAGGGAAAAGAAGTCGAGTGTTGTACAAAATACAACGGCGCGAACGGTGGAAGGTTAAATATCGGCTGCAGGAAACATAAACGATTTGAGTGACCTCAAGATGACATTATTTCAAAATGAAATTATTACACAATTTTTGATATTAATAAAGTAGGTAATAAATAATGAAGGGGATGCCACTCCTGGGTACAGCTTTCTGTGTTCATAAAATTATAATAGAATTTAAATCCACCTCAGAAAGAATGTCTCTCCTATCAATTAAATGCAAAAACAAGACATCTGAAAACAGATATTGGCCAAATAGAGATGGTAAAAATTTCAAATATTTAGGAGATATAATCCAAGAAAATGGTTTGGAAAAATCTGCAATAGAGGAAAGATTGCATAAAATGGAGAGAGCATATGGTATTACCAAAGATCTTCACAATAAAAAATGCCTATCAAAAAATGTAAAAATAAGACATTACAACACACTAGTAGAATGCCTATATGCAAGTGAATGTCTGACATTAAACTATAATTTAGATAGATTAGAAATACTAGAATGACGAATCATGTGGAAAATATCAGGCCCACAAAACACAGTAGAAGGTTGGAAGTTACGAAGTAATGCTGAAATATTTCAAAATGCAGAAAATATATCAGATGTAATGAGAAAAAGAAGATTGATGTTTTTTTGGTCATTTATATCGAATGCCAGATAGTAGATTGACAAGTAAGATTTTCTGATATCTGTGGGGTAAGAAATCAACAACAAGCTGGGTCAATGATGTAATAGGGTGTTTAAAAAAAAATTACCGTTTCTTGAACAAATATTTGTATTATTATTTCTTTGATAAAATACAATTAATACTCAAAGTATAGTCTATTGATATCTACCGTCATTACGCATCCGCTAGCCAATTGCTCGATGCTAAGCTGATACCATTCCTTGGGTTGGCTGTCAAAAAACTCTTGAAGAAAATAAACCATGGATCGAAACAAGTAGTAATTCGAAGGTGTGAGGTCTGGACTATATGGTGGATGAGGCAGGAGTTCAAACCCATGGAAAGAAGATGGCGACAAACAGTAAGGACACCTTCCCCTTCATATTTAATAATTTCATAAGTTGCTTCAGTTGCTGTGAATTTTTTTTTCTAGTAATGCCTTAAAATTACGAGAATTTGGTAGGACGCTGTCATGTTTCTTCTTTGTAATAAATAACTGAACTAAGGCTTTTTTTTTTTAAGAAGTCCAGTGTTAGAAACAAGCTTAGAGAATGCTCTAAAGGGATTATTAAATATTGGTAAATAATACATAACATTAAGATATTTACAGATTTTTGAACTCTGGAATTTGATAAAACGGTCATTTTTTTTTTTATACGCCCTATTAAAAAGGGATGTAGAAAAAACAATATAAAAATAGAAGACATAACTAATAGAGAAGACTTTCGGCAAAAAGTGATGAAAATGGAAGTATTCCAGGAAAGTGAAAAGAACTGATCTGAGGACAGAAAGAGGAAACATGGTGAACAGTTGAAGGCATACTGGAAGAAAAGAAAATAATAAGGGAGAAAGAATTGAAATTAGCACGTGGTCCTCTACTGGCCCATTAGAGAAAAAGAAAATTTAGGTAATAGAATTATTAACTGTAACGAAAAGTGCATTCTACTTGAAGATAGAGTTCTGATATCTGTCGATGTGATAGCAACGTAAGAAACTCTGCAGTATTAAAGAGTTTCAATTGCCTTACCATAACTGTTTTAAAAGTTAGTAAATGTATTATAGCAATTGAAGAAGTCTCTGGAGTGTGAGACGAGATCCGAGGGGAATGGACTGTGATCTATTTAAGATCCTAACTGGGTTCAAGTGGTAAGTGGCCAGAGAGAAAGAGAGAGAGAAAAAAGAAAAGATAAAAAAACAGAAAAATAAAAGTAGCGTCAGGTGACTTCTTGACCCCCTCATCAGCACTAATGGCTACCTCACAAGTACCTCGTTAGGTCGGACGACAACTCCCAGTCCTTGCTTAGCGCTAACATTACTTAATTAATTTTGATGTTATCTTCTTACTAGCGTTGTACCTCGCCTGTAATTAGGTAAGATAACAGAATAAGATAAAATGTAGCAAATCGTAGCAAAACCAAATTACTAAATTTTTCACCAGATGCCAAAACCCATAGCAATATGATACCCAATTGATATGAATGTAATTTGTCTTATATAATTAGCAAAAAAATAGATGGTTTTAGTTGGGTAAGCGTAATAAGGGCCCCTGTTGACCAGTTTTTTTAAAAATTGGTTTTTCTTCTGTACTCACTCCGTGTTGCAACAGTTTTGGGGACTTACTCCGTTTTGCAACAGTTTGAGACTTACTCCTTTTTGATAATGAAATAAACACATGTCCTGAGTTGATTTATAGAATTGAAATGATGGATTAAAAAAATGATTTTACGTTCAAAAATGTTACTTAATAGCTTGGTGAACAATAAAAACGGATAGTAAAGTAATAAACGATATATGTACATACATGGACTAGTCTATGTAATCACAATACACATTTTCCTAAACAAATTATTATTCTTCCTCATCTTACTTCTAGACAGACTTTTAGTAAAACTTCTTTGGAAATGGTTAAAAACAATTTATCCTTAGAAACTATTTGGATACATAAATGCTATAATTTTTTTAAAGTGTTGAGGAACAAAATAAAAACAATAAAGTATTGAACTACGTATTAGTATCAAAATATTATTGGCTCTGTTTTTTAGTAGCTAACTTTAAAATTTAAAACCAATATCTATCTAAAAACTTTTTTTATAATGTTTAAAAACATTTATTAGTTTAGTTTAACAAACAAAAAAATGAAATATAATTTCAAAAATGGACTAGTCAATAGTAATTACGATCACAATAACAGGTAACTTTTCTAAACAGCTAATTGTGTTTCTTCCACCTCGTTTGTGTCTCCTAAATCTGAGAAATAATATGCATAATATGGCAGCCATATTGTGAGATACTCCCTTTTGGTACTGTGATAGGCATGGTTTTATTCCCTTTTGCAACAGTACGGGGTTTTTAATTATAAATTTGAACAGCTTTTGCTTCGTTTTTAAACCTAAAACCTAGTCAGTCTTCTACGCGGCAAGGAGCTGGATCGAACGGTATATAAAACTCAATTTCGATTTTCGGTAGATTTGCTACGTTTTGCAATTAGGCGCCTCATATTATATTTCATTAAACATCTTTAATGCATTTTAATTTTTTTCTTGAATAGTGTATGTTGAGCCAAGAAAAAGTTTTTCGTTAGTTTTTATTTGAGGAGGTAACTTTCAAAACGTGTTATATCACGAAAAATGTTTTTTTGAGTTTTTTGTGTCACTAGATATGTGATGAGCATTAGCTATCAAAACAAGCTTTGTTCCATCCAAAATTAGTAAACAAAATCAGGGTTTTAAGCAAAAAGTGTTTTGTCCACTTAGCCAATGGGAACGCTGCATTATTGACAATAAACCCTTATACTGGTACAAGATTGTACTTTTTGACTCTCTAAGTGTTGACAAATGTTGTGGAAGAGGATGATTCCTGTGACTGTTTAGAAAATGAAAGATGTGAATTGCATATTTAAAAACTAGTGACTGTTAAGAAAATAGAAATCAATTCTTTAATGAAGGAGTTACATATATTGAAATTATTTCATTATTCATGGCATTCTCTCCTCTTTATTATTAATAAATCATGTTACATGTTTCGGAAACAACAATGTCCCATCCTCAGACTGAAACAGTATTTCATTATAATTGCACTACAATATTATTTTTTAACATCAAACCAATAAATTCTTAATTTAATTTACACTTTATATATCATTATAATTTTACCTTTAAAAATTTTTTCTTGGTGTTAACACACCATGTCAGTTCCATTTACATATCTAAATAATAACTCTTCAATGTTATGGGTACAAGGGTTAATCACAAACTAACTATTGTTATTAGTCCTTAGTTGGTCAATCTATATTATTAATTTATTAATTATACCTGCATATATTGTTATTGTTATATACGAGTATTAATAAATTAATAATATAGATTGACCAACTAAGGACTAATAACAATAGTTAGTTTGTGATTAACCCTTGTACCCATAATGTTGAAGAGTTATTATTTAGATATGTAAATGGAACTGACATGGTGTGTTAACACCAAGAAAAAATTTTTAAAGGTAAAATTATAATGATATATAAAGTGTAAATTAAATTAAGAATTTATTGGTTTGATGTTAAAAAATAATATTGTAGTGCAATTATAATGAAATACTGTTTCAGTCTGAGGATGGGACATTGTTGTTCCCGAAACATGTAACATGATTTATTAATAATAAAGAGGAGTGAATGCCATGAATAATGAAATAATTTCAATGAAAATAGAAATATTTACCGAAAATTTTGAGTGTCATTAACATACATCTATTATGTAATTATAATTTTTATTTTGTGTACTTTTGAGCAAACTGACTACTGTAAAATAAAACATAGCCACTTCAAACAGTGTTTTGTCCCTTAGTTATTTCATCAAACCGTGTTTTGTTTATATTGATAATTAAAAATGCTAATTATAGGAGTAAAGAATATTTCTGATCCTTGATGTAATGTATGTTTTTAGATTCTATAAGTTTAATTAGGAATTTTTTGTTTCTGAAGGGTAATTACATCTCATGATATACGTTTTTTGTTATTGCTGAAAAGTGGGATTACTGTGACAAAACACGTATTGAAAGTTACCTCCTCATTTTTATTTATTTGTGATTTTTGAGTGTAAAACCTAATGTGTAAAACATCAACGCTCGTCTGTTCCGAATAGAAAGTTCATTTATCTATATTTTAAAATATAGTTTTTCTCTGTAAAGGAGAGCTATCACTTTTTCACTTTTTTTGTAATCGTTTCCCAGCGCCTTTGAGATGTCTCAAGATATTCCTGATTCAGTTAAACTTTTGGTGTAGTAAGGGCGCTTAAAATCTTAAAATCACTAATATTTTAAAATACTATCCTTAAGGATAAGAGTGGTGGAATATCCTTTTGAAAAACTTAAAAATCGTTAAACATTCTAATATTTCAAAATAGTATCCTGAAGGACAATAATGGCGGAATATCCTTCGGATAACTTTAATTTTTTTAATATTTCGAAATAGTATCCATAAGGACAACTTCGGATAACTTGAAATCGTTAAATATTCCAATATTTCATAATAGTATCCTTAATAACAAAAACTAATATATATATGGCCCAAGGATGACCGTCCGACTTCTTCAACAGTATCCTTAAGAACGAAAACTAATTCTAAGTGGCCAAGGATCTCCTTCGCCCTCCTCGTCTTCGTCAAAATCGTCCGATCCTGGCAGATCTGAAAAGCAGTGTCCTTATAGAAATAATGGCACTAAAAATCTCTAATCTTTAATTTCTTTATTAAATTTTCTTTAAAATAAATCGATTTATTATTTTCATTACGAACTCAAAAAAACATGTCATTTGTTTGTTCATTATCATGTTAACGATTAAGTTGATTAATTTAAAGGTGTAATTTCAGTTCAATATTTTATTTTTTAATGGTTTCGTGATGAGGAGTCTGTTTTAAACAGAGAATAAAACATTAAAGATCCAACACCTTCTCCTGGAAGTGCTTCGCGTGATATGTTATTGAAAATACGAATACATAAAGAACGGAGATTGCGTGGCTTTTGTAAGAAGAGGGAGAAGCTAAAAGAAGCCCGGATTAGATTAGGAAGGATTCCCTGAAAGCAAATATTAAAAGGAAAGAATTTAAAAGTAGAAATGGGTCGAGAGTATAACCTTTATGATGGGCTCGGACCGGGCCAGTCCTCACATTTTAATTTAACTCTCTTTTGTTTTGTTTTTTAGCTTAATGTTCAGAAATCACTTAAATAAACTAATTAAAATTTATGTTTTATAACATTCAAAGAGCCTTTTAAAAATAATTCCCCTTCTATCCTCCCTTTTTTTCCCTCGTATTTTATTCTCTTTACTTAATATTTTAGGTATTTCATAATAAAAACCAATCCTACGTTAAGGTCATAAAAGCAAAAATATTCAACTGTACCTAAAGTATATTGTATTATGTTTCTTTTAATTATAATATATCAACTTATAAAAATTGTAATTTTTTTAACATGACAATTACTTGTAAAGCAACTACCAATTGGTAAAGCAATTCAATAAAAGTCCTATCAGAAGTATAACTAAAAACTTCCGAGACCATCGGATATAAAAAGGGATAGAGTTGAGAGACTTATGGATTTGAATAGCTGTGGAGTTTATTATGAAATGATAGATACCTGGTTAGGGCTAAATCAGCAACATATGGAATATAAAGGTATTTATGGGTTAGCTTATTTGAGGAAAAGTAGGGAGCATTAAAGATTTTAGATTACAAGGATTGGATACGAGATGAATTAGATGGTTTAGTGGAGCCCCAAAACTGAATTTCATATGTTCATATAATAATAATAATAAGAGTTCTTTATTTATTCTGGCATCTTAAGTCCTTTAAGAATAAAAAAATATGTACAACCAAGGGCCTTCAAATAATGAAAATGAAATAATATTTGTATAACAAAATAACAGATAATTTAAAATATTTGTTTTAAAAAAACAATAAGATTTCATGAATATAAATTGTTAATATTTTATACAACTAAAAAGTGGCTATTGACAGTTTTGGGAGTACAGGATCTGGGTGGTTAGTAGGTTGTTAAAGAAGTGGTCCTTGTAAGGGGAAGGGGTAATTGATCGACGAATGTTATGAAGGATGGTGTTACATAGAGAGAGGGTTGGATAAAGAAAGATACGTCGAAAGTGACTGAGCAATGAGCAAAGGTATACAAATCTGACGGGAACGGGATGGGCGGGTAAGAATTGAAGATTTGTGTTGAAGGAGTTTGGAAATATAAGGTGGACGATGGGTCTTTTCGGTTTAATAGAGAAAGAATGCCAGGAAATACTGGCGACGATAGGAGGGTATATTTACGATAACGGGCTATTATCTAAGACCAGCGCTGCCGGCCAGAAAATAAACAGAACACCTCACTTACAACAAGTAAGAAGTATGAAGGCCTGAAGAACAAGATCTAGTGGGTTAGGAGTGGATGGATCATGATGGTATAGAAGAACCTCGTTAATCCGAACCTCTGTAATCCGAACGCTCGATAATCCGAACATTGTTTTGGGAAAAATAAAAATAATCAGAATCATAAGCACAAACTGAGAGAGGGAAGGAGGAGTGTTATTATTGTGCCTCTGTTGGTTTTTGCCTTCAGTCGCTCTCTAACTGCTACAGCAACAGTCTGAATGCTGTTTACCTCAGTAGATCACGATAAAGAAAATCCGTGATTTAGGAGCCAAAAAACCTTCTTCAACCTTAATTCAGAAAAAAGGAGTGATTATTTTCCAAATGTTTAGTTTTTGTTTTCTTTAATTTTATTTTATCTTTCTGTACGGCATAATTTTTTTGTGTGTTTAGTACTGTTCTTTCTGTGTGTGTATAATATTGTATACATTCTATGTAAAATATTACGAAATTCATGTGCAATACATTATATAAAATATAGTTATAGCTACACAGTAGTACTTCATATTTTTTTATTTTTTTTTCCTAACCCTCCATTTATTTACAATATATACAATAGGAATTGAATGGAGTTACGATCTTGGATTGCCTTACGGCATTTGAAGATGGGTGTCCTCGGCAGCTGCTGGATCCACTCTGTTGACGGATGATCTTCCTTCTTCTATTTTGAGCGAGGAGGAGTCACTCTGCTGGCGGTGGTGGTTCTAACGGGTCAGTCTGTTGAGCCTAAACCCATTCCCTCGGCGAGTACGTCCGCTAAGGGGGTCAAACCTTGCCACCTCCCAGGCCTAGGAGGCGGGGCTAAGTCCCTGAAGAGAGGGTTGGAACAGTGATTCAGCCTATCAAAGAATTTGATGTGCCGGCGGCCAATGTAGTTCAGGATGGAAGGCATCCTCAGTAGTACTTCATAAAACAAACTATTTGCCTTTGACAATACAAGGTGCTTCTTATTTTATGGGAACTAGTATGCCGGTGTTCATTTTTTGCATGCCACATACTATGCCTGGAAAGCACTTTCGGTAATCCGAACGATTTGATAGTCCGAACCACCCTTGGTCCCAATTAGTTCGGATTATCGAGGTTCTACTGTATATCATTCCGATCTACCCGAAATTGAGGAGGTGGATGGAGCAGCAAGAGGAGCCCACCAATTAGAAACAATTACACCCACATTCTTGTCCGCGGAAGACATGTTTCTACCGTCCGTATAAAGATTTTGGTTGACTGGCAAACTGCATGGTCGGCATCGGAGAGTAATAAATTGAAAGAAATCAAACCTAACATCGGTGGCTAGGCCTCATCCTACACAATGTAGAAGGGAGGAGGTGATAATCACACGGCTAAGAATTGGGCACTGCCATAATAACGGAGGAGAGATCCCCCTCAAGTGTACCTCGTCAGCTCTGTATGTCCTTGGGGTGATAGTGAACAATATATTTATAGTAGTCTTAGAATTTATAGCAGTCCATAGAATTTATCAAGCAAATTGGATCATATAATTTTTTTCATGTTCTTTTTTTTTTTTTTTTTTTTTTTTTTTTTTTTGAGGTTAGTATAATTTGATTAGAAATTTGTTATTTTGTAAAGTTTGTTTTTGCCTTCAAATAAACAAATGAATTGTACCGACATTTGGAAACAGAACTAGTATGCGATGAAGGCGACTGGAGTACTACGGGTACCTCCGTAGAATGGACAACGACAGGCTTACCAAGAAGACCTTTTTACTAATTAAAAGTTATAAGACTCGAAGTCTGTGTCTTAATAAAGTGCAAAAGGATCTAGATTCTGCTGGAATTTCGGACCTGACGTGTTGGATCGATCGTAATTTAGAGATATAATGAAATCCTGGACCTCGCCACCCAAAATTAAAACCAGTCGAAAACATATGATGCAAGAGAAAAAGGAAAAACTATTGGCTGGTATAAAAGAACAAAAGAAAGCATCCATAGGAACTAGTCATAAGCGCTCCTAGATGGGTTAAAATCAATAATAATATATCCAGCGTACTACCATAACCTCGATCCCACCTAACTCCTACGTTGCATATAAAATTAACTTCAGCTACTTAAATAAAAACAAAAATAAAATAAAATAAACAGGGTAATATAGCTGAGAAACGTTTTCATCAGGCTTTCAGAGTAACGGATGAAGTAATGAGAAACTATTATTATCGTGGATTAACCGCTCATTCCAGTATATTTCAAAATAATAAAGAGCTTCATAAACATAAAAAAAAAATTGTGATAGATTTTAATTAAAAAAGTAATAATTTTACTAGTAATGAACAAATTTACTACCAAATTGAGTTGCCTATATTTTTGATATTATGTTTCTTGTAGGGATAAGCTTTTTTTTAACAGATGGGAATTAAAAATGAGTAAAGAAAGCCAGATGTAATTCCTTAAGCCTGCTTTTCTTCCTGAGCTTAATCCGGATTAACCCTGTTCTTTTAAAACTCCGGAGGGGATGCTCATTGTAATGCTAACTTGAAAGCATTGCTTTCTTCTAAGAATACAAAAATCAAGCATTTAGAAGTAATAAGAATAATTTATCATTTTTTTCTCACTCTCTTAGCTATTTATCTTCAGTTTTCATAACAGTTATACGGGATTCATGAAGTATTAAATAAAAACCATTGTAAAATACAAATTGTTCTTCCGAAACTAGCTTTTAATCCATGTTTTTATGTGTTATATGGGTCATTCTGGCATTTCGTCGGAATTTCGACATTGTAATTCCATTAGAAAAAAGTTATGTAAAAAAAGATATTTTCTTCATAAACATCTTTATAAGAGTCTACAAATATTACTAGTGGATAATTCCTTCATAGGATATAGTCTATCTGCACATTTATGATCATGATGGAAATCATGAGAGTAACAGAAACTGATAGTGTGTGAGGGAAATAGAAAACATTCACAATTCAAGTAATAAAATGTTTATAGTACAAAATAACTGTTAATGAGTATAATATCAACTAGTTGATTACAAGATATTAGTTAACATTAATTATAATAACAAATTTAGTTTAAATTACAAGATATTAATAAATTAACTATTAATTAAGCATTTAGATATAAAACTTAAAAGAAGAAAATTAAAATGGTAACATTACATTATACATTTAAACTAAAAAAGTATTTTTTAAAAATCTTATTTCACTTACAGTTTTTTCTGTTGTAATCTATTTCCTTCACTTTAGGTGTAAGGGAAATAGAATTTTGAGTTTGATTTAAGATTAACAACAACACACGCATTTAAAAAAACAAAAAACAAATGGAATTCTGAACTACATGGAAAAAATCAAAGTTACCTTTTTTGAAAAATCACTATGTGAGGGAAATAAAATTATGAATGACACGATTCGAACACTTGATTCGACACAAACTTGTGACAATTAACAAAGGAAATTAGATGTAAGTTAGGTTACCCTCAGTTTGGTGGGAAGCTTCTGCAATGTTGACCGCTTGAAATATGATGGAATGAATCTTGGTTATTCTTTGGCGGGCTTTTTCAAAAAAATGTGAGGGAAATAGATTGACCCTATGGGACACAGGCATTAGTCTTATTAAGCCATTCTTCTTATTGCAAGCAATTAGCCTCAGTTTCAATTCCAAAATTCAATATATTGCAACTTACCTGAGGTACTAGAAAATAAAGTAAGTTAATAATTGCAAAAATTTATAACTTAATCGCATTTAACTTTGCCAACTCATGTTATGGGACATGTGAGGGAAAGAGAATTTGACGTTTTGAATTCAAATTTAATCATAAAAACAAATCAATAACCATGGCAAAACTACTTTACGTTTACGAGGCAAGTACCTAGCACCTACTTGTTACGGTTGGGTTGCAATAAATTCCATGCAGAAACCACAATCGCTTCGGGAAAAAAAATCGTATGAAATGGGTGAATGAACATATACATTCACATATAGAAAGCAAACAAAATGAGACTTATGATGGATATCCAACAGCCGTTCATAAAAAAATATATCTCTCTGAATACTCGACGAAGGTTATAAAGATGCTAGATACAGACAACAATTGGTTATTTTTATTCACCACTTAAAAATATTACAAACATGGTTTGAAAAGTTGAAGAATTCAGTTTTTCCCTTGTATTTAACTACAGAGTCATTACGTTTTAGTTCATTCACGCCGCTTTTTTAGAAAGGGTCTATTTTGTTTTAGCATTTTAAAAAAATAGGTTTAAATCCTTCACCAAAAAAAAAGGTTTAAATCACCTTAAAGCAAAATGGACGCTTTCCAAAAAAGCGGTGCATACGGACTAACATGTAATGACTATAATGCTAAATAAATGGGAAAACCTGGACGATCGGTAAATCAAAGAGTAAAATAACATAAAACAGCATACAATAAAAAGACACAAAATTCCAACCTCGCTATCCATCTAAATGGACTAGGGAGCGAAAATCATCAAGTAGAAAATACCCTAAAATTAAATATCTTTGAATCAATAGAAATATTTAAATCGTTTAAAACCGATCCATATTTTTGGTTAATGACCAGATAAACATTTCCAATAGTCTCATTTTAAATTTGTTTCCAATGGGAACGGAAAAATCGAGTTAGTCATGGGGTTAATCCCAAATTCTACAAGAATAAAACGACAAGATACTGTTCGTAGTTATAGAGTATTTCAACATTTACTCGAAAATCATTCAAAGCTCCCAATAAATTACATGGGTCTTATTTACATGACAGTAATTAGAACTGTTTAGAACACGAAATTGAGCTTTGTGGCTTCACTAAACCATTTAATTCTTCTGGTAATGAATCCTTACAATCCAAAACCCTTTGTGAAATAATAAATGCTCATTATTAGGTCACAAATAAACTTACCCATAACGATCTTAATGTCCCATACATTGCTGATTTGGCCCAAAGCAGAAACCTGTGTAATGATTAATTGCATCATTAGGTATCACAAAACTATAAGAAGACAGTAAAATTGCCGTACTGCTTCCTAGTGATCGTATATCTGCCTGCCTACCTTGAAATAAGAACAGCAACTTCGACACCTAGGAACCATTCAGGAATAAAATCTCAATGCAAATACCATACCAACACTTCTACGGTCGTTTTTCATATAATAATGTCTACCATTATAATGACTCATAATCAGATGAATTAAGTTATAAAAAAAAAAGATAAATGTTAAATAAATAAATCGTTTTACAACATCAGCAAAAAGGTCTGATATCAGCTCAACATAACTTCCCTTAAAGTAAGTGAATAGACCTTTAAGGGTGTGTTCAATGGAAATTTCCTCTGTTGGCTCGTGGAGTGTCGCGATAAGGCATGACCGAGAAAAGCTTGAAAATCAACAAAAGGAATCTCATCTCCTCTTAAATTGCGTCTCAAAAAGTCTACTTACTTTTCTTTATATCGTTTTCCAGTTTTTCATAACTGAGCAGCAGTGCTGAGAATTCTTAAAGATATTTTCTTGTTTCTTTTACGATGCTAAAATATTCAACAACTATATCAATGATGTATTTTTAATTATACTTAATTTGTAGCTATTCTCTAGCCAGCAGTCGAGTAGTAGCAATAGTAGCGCATTCTACAATAGCATTAACCCAACCGGTTCCATCCCTGTTTATATTAATATTCAGCTAAATATTATTTTCACTAGAATTGTTGCACAATTAACTATGCAAAAATTAACTTGTTCTAAAAATATTTAAAAGTTATACTCCTTACAAAAATTGAAAGATTAAAATTTTTTTAAATATTCAAGATCTACTTTATCTAAAAAAGTGTTGTTTTTTAGGATATATACTAAGGGTTTTTTAAGTCAAAGTTGCAGCACTCACTACTTCATTTAAAATTAAATACTCAATTAACATTTGAAAAGCTTCTCACATTAATTAGTTTATTTTTAGAAAACTTATGTACACCTCATAGAAAACAACCCTCACATATTTTCATTATAATGAATAATTAGTTAAATAATTATGATTTTGTAGAGAAAACGAAACCAAAACACATATGTACTGGTTCAAATCGGAATGGAAATAGGATTTCGTGGAATCTATGGTAGCCGGAGAAATGCCTCGCTATCAGAATATTCGCATGGAATGCTGAGATTACTGTATATTTGAAAATGGCTTATATAAATTGTTTGATTAGTCAAAATCCTTGTTATTATTATTTATCTTTGAATATTTATTCACATATGTTAAAAAATAAATTAACAATCGGTGGATGGTATCATCCATATATAACGACAAAAGACATGTCAGGAATGAAAGAGAATGTTCTCTTGCGGTAAATCTTCCGGTTTATTTTTATTAAAAGAGCAGATATTTCATCCACGTCCTATTCAGTCTCCTTGTGTTTTTCGGTATTCAAGTTTTTTTTTTTTTTTTTTTTTTTTTTTTTTTTTTTTTTTTTTTTTCCTCTTTTTCATTTTTATCGATTTAAGAAACAAAAAAAAAAAAAAAATAGTCAACCCTTTTCCTGCAAATGGTGCGTTATAAGGGAATTCTTCTGTTACCTTTGCTAAGTCTAGTGTTCTGTGTAGTATGTCAGTTTTGTCATTTGAAACATTGTACATAGAACGATTCGTCTCAATATCCTCATCTGGAACTATTAAAGTCTTTTTTAAGTTGAATGTTATATGTCTGTTGATATCGGAGCTCCATAAAGGAGAGCCAACACTTACAAATCTAAAATATGAGACGGAGCGAGAGGTTTCATGAACTTAGTTCTTACCGAACTTAAGCATTACTTAGTTTTACTATTTAAACATTAATTTACAATCTTAAAAATTAATAATATTCCAAATGATCATTTGTGTTTCAATAAATAAATTTATTGTATCTGATCCTTAAAATTAAAAATTTTCAATTGTGGTACAAAATTATCCGTAATGATCTTAATGCTCATTTCTTGCTGATTTGGTACATACCTGATATGAATACCATCTTGAACTCCTTTCATAATCAAATCCCCTAGTTTCTTAATAATAAGATCGATTATATTATGGAATGTTTTAAATATACTAAAGACCTAAAAGACCAGAAACTGCTGTTCCTTTCTGACTACTTCAACATTTACTAGACAAGAGTTCAAAGCTCCCAGTAAATTAGAAAAGACTTATTTATATAATAGTAAGTAGACCCGTTTGGGCGAAGTTGAGCTATGGGCTAATCTTAACCTTTCAATTCTACTCATATCCAATCATTAAAATCCAAATTTTTTTGTAAAATCCTCACTGCTACTTATTATGTCACAAACTTTTCAAATCTCTCTTTCAAATTTTAATTCACACTTGTTATTTGGGTAACAATAAGTGAATTTGAAGATATTGTAATAATACAGGCCTTATAGGCGTGTGGGAGGCTAGCACTCAACAGTACCTCCTCCTGGCATGGATTATAGAGATTTATTTGAGCAAATCTTTCATCCAGCTTCTTTTAAGCCTTCTGAGAGTATTTCCAGGGATGTCAGTCGTGGTCATGTCATTAATGAGTATGTTCTTATGTCCATGAAGTCTTTCGTGAAATCGCCTATAAAGGTCATGCCTATGTCCCTTTACTGTGAGTACTTGTAAATCAGAGTGAAGTGTGTAGATTGAAATGTACCAAGGTGATTTCGTGATTAGTCTTAGTATTTTTGATTCAAATGTTGTTATTTTATTTTATTTTTTTTTTTTGGATTATATTTTTCGCAGTCCCGTATATTTGTGTGGAATATGTCCATATGTGTTTAAGTAAGTAAGTGTATGTATTCAATCGTTGGAGTAATTAACAAACTTATCCACAAAAATCTTAAAGTTTCCATATGTTGCTGATTCAGCCCATGCCATATACTAATCCTTACATGGTTAAGTCCGTATCTACTTAAATCCACTAGTCTCCCAACTTTCCTCAAACTCAATTCCCGATAATCCTCCGAGGCGTCTGAAAAGAAGATGATCAAGAAACCTTCGAATGAAGAACTTTTATTCATGTATTACTAGCGAGTAGTTCTTTACATGTTATTTAGACATGTCATTGTAATCATTTTTCTCAAATTGTATATATATATTTCTCAAATCTCTAGTTGTATATAATGGCGCTCTCTACTTATTAGTCAATTTTCAAACTTCACGTTTAGCCACATATTTGCCAGCGGTCTGGTTTTTTTAGGCCGCAAAAAATTGAAGAGAGTTGCATTTTTGATATGTTGTACGGGCATGTCTGAGTAGTGTAAATCCAAGTTTGCAACCGAAAAAACGGATGGGGAAACTTTTGGTGGCCGAAAAACTTCGAAATTTACGGAGTTATTTCAGTTTTTGGCCTGTATCTCCTAATCTGTGCGTTTTCGGTAAAAATACCAAAGATGCGTAACAATTTTTTAAATTAGATAAAATTTGCTACAATTTGAACCCAATCTCAGCTCTGTTGGTCTAGTAGATTTTGATTTACGTTTTTTTGAAAATTGGTAATTTTTTTCCTAAAAGTTCAAATCTTAAGTTTTGGCCGACTTTCGTGTGGAGCATTGGCAGAAGGAGTGATCCTACGATAAAAGTCACGGGAAAAAAAGTTGTAGTTAATTCAATTAGCTTTAATTTAAGCACAGAATGAGGCCTGTATGTGTAAATTTCTCTTATCAAAAAAAAAAAGAAGGTAAAATCAGGGAAAAGTGTCGAAACTTGTATGTTTTTAGCAGTTTGATACAATAACTCGAAAACGGTTACTTTCAGCATATTGTTCTATACATTTTTAAAACCAAGCAAATTTTCATTAAATGTTTTTTCTATTCCTTTTTTTGCTCAGTTCAATAGTTTTATAACTGTGGAGGACGAAAAATTGGGCTCAAATTGTAGCAAATTTAATGTAATTTAAAAATGGTAACGAATGTATTTTACCAAAAACGCACCGCTTAGGAGATACAGGCCAAAAACTGAAATAAATCCGAAAATTTCCAAGTTTTTTGGGCACCAGTGCCAAGTTGCAAACTTGGATTTACACTACTAAGACATGCCCTTACTGCATATCAAAAATGCAGCTCTCTTCCTTTTTTTGGTACCAGGCCGCTGGCCTAATATCGCTTTTTTAATTGCTAATAACTTGAAAATCAGTAGATTTTATTATTACTAAACCTTCCTGGAACTCTTAAGATGACGTGCTTAAAATATGTTACTGTATTCATTTTAAGGCATAACTCCTATTTAATCTTTAAATTTCTCTCTACATGTTTCGGAGTACAATGCTCTACCTTCAGGATCTACAACTGTCTGTTAAAATGTCAGAAATCATCACAGAATTATTATTCTTAGTTGTGTATATTTCGATCAATGTAGAGAGAAATTCGAAGATTAAATAGGAGTTATGCCTAAAAATGAATATATTTATATGAATATACATAAGTACAAACTCAAGTTTAAGTAACTAATTATGTTAAAAGGGAAACAATTCTAAGAAGACAATTAAATAACAAAAAAAACAAGGCGAATGTTAAAAATGAAAACACGTATGGAAGGGTATTTCAGCTGGACATAAATCAGTATCGAAATCAGAATTTGGTGAATCCAGCGGCAGTTTGTGTAACCAAATTTTTTTAAAATTTTTATTTCTTGCCTTTGATTTATAAGTACTTTGCTGTTTATGTGCAGTAACTGACGCAACTTTATCAAAAGGAACACAATTTAAAACATCTACATCGTACTTGAAAGTCTCAATTTTGAGAACTTACATTCTTTCCAACGAGACCTTTTGTCTTTGCTAGAGTAATTTTCGAGAAAAAATAGAAGTAATATTCCAAGTATTTGAGAAGAGGAAAACAAAAAATTAATCTGATTAAACAATTATAAGAGAAGCAAAAACACCAGATACCTATCCTTTAATAGTAAGCTCCATAATCACTCAAATCCGTTAGTTTCTCAACTTGCTTCCCACTCCATTCCTGGTAATCCTCCGAGGCGTCTGAAACGAAGATGGTCTAGAGACCTTCTAGTGTAGAAGTTTTAATAAAGTGCTACTGATAAGTAGTTGTTTCCAAGTTTTAACATGTTATTATAATCGTTGTCAATACATTTACTTGATGTATATATTCTGTACAGTTTTTAAATCAATAAATGTATATAAAAAAGAAAAAAAAAGCAAATAAGATCCAAAAGGAAGAATCAGCATCTGGATAAATACGATCTTATTCAATAGATGAAAAAAAAGAATAGGAGGAATTCACGTAGCTATTTTTTGGTTTTTATTTTTTTGTCTGCTCAGGAACTTAAAAAAAAATCAAAAGTCAATTGCTGATATGCCGGATAATTAGTTAAATAGGCAATTACAGTTCAAAGTATGTATTTATGACAAAATATGCACAAATATGGAAAATAAAAATGCCTTATATGTAGATAAATATGAAGTTGAAGTTTCAAATTTAGAAAAATATGTATTTACGGCAAAATATGCAAAATAAAAATAACTCAAACTGATCCAAATGCCTCAAAACATATACATAATGACGATATTAGATGTTTTAGTTGGCTATGATAAATATGCAAATGCATATATTTCACAGCCCTAGTGATCACAAACTAAAAATAGCTTGTCCTTTTATATAATATTGTAGATTAAAAGGAGTTGTGTTATCATCAAGCTCATAAAAACCTCAAGCATGACCCATGCTGTTATCAGTTGGACAGATGAGTCTGGCAGATTGATGTAGGACATCCTCTTGAAGATGGAAGGTGCCGTAGATATGGAAGATGGCCCCAGAGCGGACAGTAATTGCCCATTAGTGATCTAGCCCGGAGCTGTGCGTGCTTTGCATCCCATCAACCGCCCTGTCAACTTCCTCTCTATCCCTATATCGCCCCCCTCTTCATCATAGTGCAATATTGTCTTATCTAACTGTTTATAACCTATGCATATATAACCTATGTGTCCTTCGAAGGATATAGTGACAGTATATCTTCAACTCAAACTGTTTTATGAAGAACTACCCAGAGGTAGCACTTCAATATATGCTCCTTTGTAGGGAATCCCGAGGCCTTCTTCTTTTCAGTCACCACGCAGGGTTATCAATACCCAATAAGCAAGTTGAGAGACTAGCGGATTTGATAGGTTTGGCAGCTGATTAAGAGAGGATAGGTGTCTGATTTGGTCTGAATCAGCAACATATGGAATATGAAGCTCCTAATATTTGAAAACAAACTCCTCATATACAAAACCATCAATCAACCTATTTGGACCTATGGACTTGAACTGTGGGGGACAGGAAAAAAAATCTAATATCCAACGCATTCAATCCTTCCAATCTAAAGTCCTTCGTACTATTGTAAATGCTCAATATTACGTCTCCAACAAAACCCTGCATAATGACCTCAATATACCTTTTGTCCTTGAACCTGATACCCCTTAGGTTTTCTAAATTCCATCAAAACCTTTCCAACCATCCTAACCCTCCGGCACAATCATTATCCAGATATTAATACCGCGTCAGTATCAATACGATCAGAAGATTCTGTGCCAGATAAAAAAAAAAAAAAGAAAGAAAAATGTTTCAATAAACCTTTCCATTTAAGCCTGTAATGAAATTTTCTTCTTTAAGAGATTTCGGACGCTATATTATGGTCCGACGAATCTTGGACCATTCATTGGGTATACCTTAAACTATAAATGAAGAATTTAGTTTATTTGAAACTGTTTTTTTTTTTTTTTAATTGTAAAATTTATGATTTTACCATAATGAAATATATTTAGGAGATGAAGATATTTAGGGTAGGCAGTCATAGATACTCAGCAGATCAAAATAAAATCCCATCCAATCCCTGGTCTACATCTCCTATACTTCACATTCAACTATACCTCATGAATATGAAATATATTTAATTCGTACTACAGATGTAAAAATCCAATTAACCAACGCGCTTTAAAAACAAATTAATTTATTAGTTAATTCTAATTACTGATTTAGATTTAATAAGCATGCAAATGAGGATAAATCTGAACAATTTTGTTTTGTTTTTTAATTAAAAGGTGCACATGCTGGGCGAACCAAGCTTATCTTCCCTCTAATGGGAGGGCAAGTCAACATGCCGCATATATTACGTATTAAAAATATTTATATTAAATAAAAATAATTTCTATGTATTTTATAGAATATTTTATTATTCTAAAACTAACGTGAAAGATACGATGATGAAAATAACAATCAAGCTAATTAATTGCTAATGCAAAATATTGAAATTATTAATAATTCAAACGCAGAACTGTTCTCAATTTTATGCAGCATACTATTTGAAAACAAAATTTATTTATTCCTTTAGGTAATGAAATTTAGAAATATATATATATATATATATATATATATATATATATATATATATATATATAGAGAGAGAGAGAGAGAGAGAGAGAGAGAGAGAGAGAGAGAGAGAGAGAGAGAGAGAGAGAGAGAGAGAGAGAGAGAGAGAGAGAGAGAGAGAGAGAGAGAAAGAAGTGAGAAAAGAACATAAATTCCATACGAGGAAGCACGGATAATAAAGGATTTCTCGAAGGATGCAGTTCGATGCGCCGGAGTGTATAGGTTGATGGGTTGGGTTCTAGTATTTAAGAGGTGAATGGAGGAGCGCAGAGTAAGGAGGTCATGGATATAGGTGGGTTTTTTTGGTTTTTCAAGGTTTGAAATAATGAGAGCACCCAGGAAGTATTGACGTCGAAAACCGGGGTACAGCCACCCAATTTCAGAATACCTGTGAGATATGTGGAGAACGTCTGGAGATCCCGAAAAAAGTAAATCTAATAAAACAGTTTCATTACTCTTTTTTCTCTCAGCTGATTTGGATGATCTCTTCCATGCCCCCCACACCGATGTTTATCGAAAGTTATTCCCAGATTTTTATGGAATTTTTGGAATTAATTGGACGGTGTTTTTAGAAGAAAGCATGTGGATAGTAGGGAAGAGCTTTAGTGCAGGTTGTTTTGGACCCAAATGAGAATAGCCTTTTGTTTTTCTTTCCCGGATTTAGAGCTATCTATGTCTTTTCTGTAGCTACAAGTCGCCCTAGCATATTTGAAGGATGAAAGGGGATAAATATATTGCACGTCGTCAGCATAACAGCATGATGATATTGGGGAGTAAGTGGATGGCGATTCAGGCAAGTCCATTGATATAAAGAGAATAATAGGGTAGGTGAAAGAGAGATCCCTGGGGTACTCCTCGCGAGAGTGGTAGTGAAGCCAGTAAATGTGTCATAAGGTACATAATAATATCACAAATGTTTATGAAGCAACTTCCCAGTGGTCAAACTTGGTGTTTTTTGGGTTAAAATTTAAAAACTTAAACCTTTGGAAAATACTGTAGGACAAGAAGACGTAGGTTTACGACGAAGGGTAAAGGTTATTTGGTGAGATTTGTTTGGATTTATTTTAATTCTCAAATTTTTGCCACCGTTCTTGATGGTTTGTGATATGATATGAATATGAAGCTGCAGTTATTCATTTTGATATAGATCTATTACAATTTTGTAATAATTAAGCTATCATAAAAATGTTAACAACAATAAAATATTTTTCATTCTCTAGATAATTTTAATAATTATTGGATCACTGTTCTTATTCAATAGAGGTACGCCTTATTTTATTGTTTGTTTTGAATTGGTCAGCGAGTCTTGGGATTCCAAAGTGATCAGTTTTTTGATAAATCAAAAGGGTTTTATCCTTTTATCTATTTTTTCCTTCAAATCCTTTCCTCGCCTTTTTCCTTAACTAAACTATTTCTTTAAAATCCCTTTTTATTTTATGTCCTTCAATTCAGATCTATATCCCACCTGAGCCCTTCCTACTCATATCCTCCTTTCCACAAATTCGTTTTCCAATCCTATAAAATCTCTCTCCCCTGCTCACATTCAAATAATTTTTTTTTTCTTATATTTTTCTTTAGATTTAATGGCATTCTTCTATTATTAGTACGCTAATTTCCGCTAATTAATCCAGTATTAAAAAAAAAATAATAATAAATTTCTATTAATGGCATTACCAGAACGTCAGTTACCACGTATCTGTCTCGAAAGACTTGTGGATTTACTTATCAAAAAATCTGATTTTCAATATAACTTCGTGTCTCAAATTAAAAAATTAACCTTTAATGAAAATATTTCAGAACACTTTCATGATTTTTTCAATCTACAAAAATTATTATCCAACAAAAGAAACATAATTGAAAAAGTCACTAACCATCTATTCTCAACAGATATCGGTCGCACCTTTACAGACATTTAATTTTTTTTTTTTTTTTTACTATCGTTTTACATTTTTAAATATAAAGTCACAATAAATATTCACGGAACAGGAAAAAACACGCTATTTCAGGTTTTTCAAAAATAACGTTGTTTTTTTGTGAAATATAGTAATATATATACAAAAAAAAAAAAAAAAAAAAAAAAAAATAGGTGAAAAATACTAATATATAAAATAATAATATTTAATACTGAACATAATTAATGTGTATATATTTTTCCTTTGGTACTGTATATCACGTGACAAAATCAAATAGGTTTTTTTTTTTGAAGCTTACAATTGTAAAAAAAAATCTAGAAATGTCGAAAAACACCTCATTTTTCGACCTAAAACGCAAATTCTTCTCGTTACAATTCAAAAACCCTCGTAAAATCCTCAATGGTTCTTTCGTTGTCACTAATAAACTTATCCATAATTGATATACATGTTTCGTTTGTTGCTGTTTTAACCCAAACCAGATTTCATAGTAAACTACGAAACCGCTCTAATCCACTAGTCTTCCAATTTGCTTCCCATTACATCCCTGATAACCCTCTTAAGAATCTGAAAAGAAAATGGCCTCGTAACCTTCTACTGTAGAACTTTTATAAAAGTGCAATCAATGGGTTCTTCCTGTAACTGTTTTAATTTTCCCACGAATTCACTTGATGTATATGTTCTATACAGTCATAAATATCAATAATTTAAAATATATATATATATATATATATATATATATATATAATATATATATATATATATATACAATTCAGTTACGTTGTTATATAAAATTACAGTCTCAGTTAATCCAGAGTTTCAGTTAACCCTTCACTTTATTTTTCCTTTGAGAGCTGTTGTAACATTCAGTCCTTTAGGACTAAATTGGAAAACCACTGACCTGAAAATGTTCACTGGAATAATAAAATCAGTTTTTGAAGTTCCTTTCAAATTAATTATTAAATCTTTTCTGCCCCTAAAAAATTAAGCCTTTTTTATTTTTATTTTTTTCATCTGTCATGAAAAAATAACCAGTGAACCTGTTTACATATATATATATATATATATATATTTATATATATATATATATATATATATATATATATATTTATTGAAATTTACAACTGTATAATATACAATAAGTAAATGTGTTGAAAGTGAATACAATGACATGTAAATAGCATGTGAAGAACTACTCACTATTAGCATTTCAATAAAGTCTAAACTAAAAGGTCTCTAAGCCATCTTCTTTTCAGACGCCTCGGAGGAATATCAGGAATGGAATAGGAAGCAAGTTGGGAGACTAGTGGATTGGGGTGGTTAAAGAGCTTACTGTGGAAGGATAGATATCTGGTTTGGGCTAAATCAGCAACATATGGAACATTAAGATCTTTATGGATAAGTTTATTGGTGACAAAGTAAGGAGCATTGAGGATTTTGGATTGTAAGGATGGGATACAAGAAGAATTAGAAGGTTTAGTTGAGACCCAGATCTCAACTCCATATGTTCAAATACGTCTGATAACTATTATGTAAATGAGTCTTTTGTAGAAAATCGGAAGTTTTGAACGTTTGTCTAGTAAATGTTGAAGAAGTCAAACACGACGAGCAGTTTCCTGTCGTTTAAGTCTTGGATGAGGATTCTAAGTTAAACGTTTTTCCCAGTGGAAGTCCAAGGTTGCGGATCTGTTCAACAGGGATCAGTGGAATATTGTTTATATTTTTAAACGATTAAACATAAAAAATTAATTATATTATCGATAATGATCTAAATGCCACATATGTTGCTGAATTGTCCTAAACCAAATGCTGGATTTCCTACTATGATAATTTCCAAATCCACTGGAATCCACTAGCCTCCTAACTAGCTTTCCACTTAATTCGCAAAAACTCTCCAGGGAGTCTGAAAAGGTGACGGTCTAGTGACCTTCAAATATAAATTACATAGTAGTGCTACTAATGATTAGTTTCTTTACATTTTATAGTAATTTTTCTACAAAATTTCTTGATGTATTTATTGCATTCGATTGTAAAATATCAGTAAATACAATTTTAAAATCTTGTAATAAAGAAAGATTAATTAAAGTTAAAAAAAACAAAATACGATTTATCCCTTACTGTGAAAAATTTTATACCATTGATACACCTATCTATAATCTACTATATTTTTCAATTTACTTTTTAGAATTCCTCACCACTTACGCTGATGACACATGCGTTTTATCAGTAAACAATGGTCCCTTCATTGCCAACCCAAACACTCCAATCCCATATCCTAAGCCTGGTGTCAAAAATGGAAAATCAAAATAAATCCAAAAACAAATCTCACCAAAAAACCTTTACCCTTTGCCGTAAACCTGCAGTATACAATATTCCACTAGTCCCTGTTGAACAGATCCGCTACCTAGGACTCCATTCGGACAAACGTCTTACTTGGAATCCACATACAAGACTAAAACGACAAGAAACTACTGATGAGTAGTTCTTTTCAAGTATTGACATGTTTTTGTAATCGTTATTCACACATTTATTTGATGTATACATTTGTACAGTTGTAAATTTCAATAAATTGATATAACAAAGAAAAAAACTTTTTAGAATTAGAATAGGATCTAATTACTTCAATTAACCATTAAATGAAATTAACAATCAATGATTATTCAAAAGAAACAAAGGGGAAATTATAAGGGTTTTAAATGTGACTTTTTTCATCCAAACCAATATAGATCCCATATGGTAGTTGCTTTATTCTATATGGTAGAGTTATAAATATATATATATATACTCGTATATCAATTTATTGAAATTTACAACTGTACAAATGTATACATCAAATAAATGTGTTAATTACAATTACAAAAACATGTCAAAACTTGAAAAGAACTACTCATCAGTAGTACTTCAATAAAAATTCTACACTAGGAGATCTAGGCCATCTTCTTTTCAGACGTTTCGGAGGATTATCAGGAATAGAGTGGGAAGCAATTTGAGAAACTAGTGGATTTAAGTGGTTATGGAGCTTACTATGAAAGGATAGGTATTTGGTTTGGGCAACAACATATGGAACCTTAAGATCATTATGGTTACACCAATATAAGTTTATTGGTGACAATGTAAGGAGCATTGAGGATTTTTCGAAGGATTTTGGATTGTAAGGATTGGATACGAGATGAATTGGATGATTTAGTGGAGCCCCAAAGCTCAACTAGGTCTAATCATAGTCATGTAAATAATTATTTTGTAATTAATCAGGAGCTTTGAACGTTTATCTAGTAAATGTTGAAGTAGTCCGTAACGACGAGCAGTTTCTTGTCGTTTTAGTCTTATATTTAGATTCCACGTAGGATGTTTCTTTAATTTGAGTCCTAGGTAGCGGATCTGTTCAACAGAGATTAGTGTAATATTCTATCCTGCGTCTTGTTCTGATCTGTCTGTTGTTCTTACGTTCTTCCATTTCTGGCTGTCTTAAGCCTAATAAATTATTAGAAAAAAGTATTTTATATTTTACTATATTAATTTATTGAAATTTACAACTGTACAAAATATATACATCCAGTAAATGTGTTGATAACTATTACAATAACATGACAAAACTTGAAAAAAACTATTCATCAGTAGCACTTCAATAAAAATTCTACTCTTGAAGATCTCTAAGCCATTTTCTTTTCAGACGCCTCAATGGATTATCGGGAGTGGTTTGGGGAGGAAGTTGAGAAACTAGTGGATTTTAGTGGTTATGGAGCTAACTATGAAAGGATAAGTATCTGCTTTGGCTAAATTACCTACATATGGAACATAAGATCTTTATGGATAAGTTTAATGGTGACAAAGTATGGAGCATTGAGGATTTTTCGAAGGATTTTAGATTGTAAGGATTGGTGGAGCACCAAAACTCAACTCCGTACGTCCAGATAGGTCTAATCACAGTCATGTATATATGAGCCTTTTGTAATTAATGGGAGTTTTGAACGTTTGTCTAATAAAACGACGGGCAGTTTCTTGTCGTTTTAGTTCTTGTATGTGGATTCCAAGTAAGACGTTTGTCCGAATGGAGTCCTAGGTAGCGGATCTGTTCAACAGGGACTAGTGAATATTGTATACTGCAGGTTTACGGCAAAGGGTAAAGGTTTTTTGGTGAGATTTGTTTTTGGATTTATTTTGATTTTCCATTTTTGACACCAGGCTTAGGATATGGGATTGGAGAGTAGGAAATCCAGCATTTGGTTTAGGACAATTCAGCAACATATGTGGCATTTAGATCATTATCGATAATATAATTAATTTTTTATGTTTAATCGTTTAAAAATATAAACAATATTCCACTGATCCCTGTTGAACAGATCCGCAACCTTGGACTTCCACTGGAAAAACGTTTAACTTAGAATCCTCATCCAAGACTTAAACGACAGGAAACTGCTCGTCGTGTTTGACTTCTTCAACATTTACTAGACAAACGTTCAAAACTTCCGATTTTCTACAAAAGACTCATTTACATAATAGTTATCAGACGTATTTGAACATATGGAGTTGAGATCTGGGTCTCAACTAAACCTTCTAATTCTTCTTGTATCCCATCCTTACAATCCAAAATCCTCAATGCTCCTTACTTTGTCACCAATAAACTTATCCATAAAGATCTTAATGTTCCATATGTTGCTGATTTAGCCCAAACCAGATATCTATCCTTCCACAGTAAGCTTTTTAACCACCCCGATCCACTAGTCTCCCAACTTGCTTCCTATTCCATTCCTGATAATCCTCCGAGGCGTCTGAAAAGAAGATGGCTTAGAGACCTTTTAGTTTAGACTTTATTGAAATGCTAATAGTGAGTAGTTCTTCATATGCTATTTACATGTCATTGTATTCACTTTCAACACATTTACTTGTTGTATATATTTTATACAGTTGTAAATTTCAATAAATATATAAATATATATATATATATATATATATATATATATATATATATATATACTCCAATATTTTCTAATAAGGAGAATTCCAGGTAATTTTTGATCTAGACAGAGCTAGAGCGTTTCTAAAAAGCACCTACACTTAAAAAATGTAGGCAAAACCTGATTTTTTTTTTTTCATTCAAGTCACTATAGCTCTTAAACGGTAAATCCTAGCGACAAATTTTATAAATCCCAAAAATATTCTCTATTTAATTTCCGACAAGGATACTCTCAGCAGAGTTTCTATCTGCGCTGCACCAACAGAGCTAGAGCGTAAAAAAAAAAAGTTTTTTAAAATTATAGACTCCCAAACAAAAGACATATTTATGTCAATTTTTATAATAATTATTTTTAATGTATTACTTAGCAAGAAAATAATTTCTTGATCTGTGCCACTCAATACTTCGATTTTATTTCTAATTGAAAAGGGAGTCGTCCACCCGTAAAAGCCTTAATGAAGAATCGCTAAAAGGTAGAATTCATCAGATCTTTAAGATTTTATCATGAATGGGGTCTTAAGGCAAACCAAGGTCCTAATTAGTTATTTCCTTTCCTCTTTACCTGTCGTTTTAAGGTTCAACGTCTCCCCTAAAGTATACTCATTTTTCTAGTAATTAAATCACGATTTGTAAATTGTAAATTGCAGAAAAATTATTAAAGATATCGGTAGTTGAGATATGCAGTCATATTATTATTGCATTATAAGCAAAAAAAACAAACATTCTTTTAAATTTGATCCCCCCAAAATTATTCACCACGAACAAAATAATTTTAAACAAAATATTAAAGAAATGATGACCATAGAAAAATTTAAAAATCACGCAATTGACAAAAAATCAAACGTTCTTAATCTCAACACCTGTTATTCCAATTCAATACATTCAGACCAATTATATACATTTACATTTATATACATCATACAAATCATTTATCCATTTATGAGTATATTAAACCTAAATACGGAAGCTTTTAACTTTTACTTTTCAAAAATTCCCCAGATCAGTTGTGTACTAGAATTGTTAGAATTTAGTTGGTCAATACCATTAATGAATCAAAATATTTCTGTTTCTTTTTGTAAATATTTCTAAGCTTAATTTTTATTTGTTATCATTATTAATTACTATTTTATTATATCTAATAATATTTCATAACCACCTTGAGGCTCTGAAATCCCCTGATTGTACATTATTTTTTATTCTTAAGGGACTTTTTTATTTATTTATATCCACCAGTAACATTGTAAGTAATTTAATACTCCTCTATAATCTGTAATTATATATATTTAATTATTCTAACACATGTTGTTATGTACTTATATTTTAGCTAACTTTATGTTTTGAAATAATTTGTATAACTTATATAATTGTTAGGATTGATGAATTAAATGCCACTTCTATTGAGATTATTTTATTTGAAAATAATTTTTCAAATAAAATAGTTTTTATAAAGTTTTTTATAAAACTTTAGTATGTATAATCTATATAACATAGTACTGATGTGTTGAAAAATTTTTTGTATGTTTTAGAACTGAAGATGAATATTTAGCATTCGAAACTAGTTTTCAAATAAAGTAATCTCAATAGAAGTGGCATTTAATTCATCAATCCTAATTGTATTGATCCTTCTATATCATCATGCGTAACTCAAGTGATTATATAATTGTATTGTAACCTATTTTTTCACTATAGGGAATGATTATGAGAACAATATAGTCTGGAAGTGTCGCCAAAATAGTTGCTTTTATTTATTGACTGAACCTCAAGAACCTTCCTAAACATATAACATGGGTTTATCAAAGTGCTGATTTTTAAATTTTTGCATATTTAACTGATGGTGAATGTTTAACAGTTGAAACTCATCTACAAATAAAAACATTCCAATAGAAGTTGCAATTAGCTCATCAATCCTGCATGTATTGATTCTTCTATACCATTATGCGTACCTCAAGTGACATTTTTATAATCTTCATAAGGTTACTAAGAGAGTAAATCTCTGAGTACATGCAAATCCAAGTGAACAATGTTTTATGTGTTGTACTGAGGTTTTTTCGTGATTATTCTTAGTATATTATAGATAATGTTTGTATTTTTGTAAAAGTAATTTTTTTTTACAATCCCATTTATTTATTGTTGCATATGTCCATAAAGGTTCAAGTTAATAAGTATACGTGTTTAGTTACAATCGGAGTTTTATTATCAATAATTTTTGTAGGATTGGATACAGTAGGATTGGAGTTTTTGTTTCTTGTGCAAACTGAGACGCTTTTGTTTTCCGTCTGCCCAGGTCATGTTAAGAACAGCTGTTTTATATATACTTGTATTCCAGTTATTATTGACAGCAACAGTTTCGTAAAAGTTACACCAGTGAACTGACGATTACTGTGATAACTCAAGCCCTCAATGAGATAGTGAAAATGATTATAATTTTCAGGCAGCTGTTAGAGCTGCCTGGAAGAAGACCCAAGAAGAAGTGGATGAGTGGGGACAGGAGTGGTGGGGAGTCTTACGGTCCGCAGTAGCTGAAGGAATCGCCAGTGACGAGTACGATGACTTCCAAGCTTAGGAGACCACAACTGTTCGCCTACACGGCCGATGGTAGGAGGACCCTCGCTGCGTATCCGCAATATGTTGGAGGAGTATGCAAGGTATGTCGAAACTTTTTTTGGATAATCGAATTTCGGATTCCATAATGTTGTGACTTAAAAGACATAATCATATTAGACGTTGGACGTATATCCATTATATCAATACAATACAAACGAAAATATTTTGAATAATAGTTAGATACAAAATTAAATAAAAATTAGAGCTAAGGAAATGAATATGTACATGGATCACCAAGCATGCTTAATAGTGCTTAATAGTTAATATAGTGAGGTTACAAGTAACATACACCAATGGTTAGTGTATTTTAACATGGTAAAATACATGGCGTAAAACATGGTTTTGACTATGAACTTACAGAGTTGATCTAATATCTAATCTTTACAATAAAAAATCCTTAATGCTATTAGCCCAAACCCACTAGTTTCCCAACTTACCACAAATCTTACTCAATTTTCCACAAATGTACTTGTTATAGTTAATAATAAAATTAATGCGTATAGTTGTAAATGTCAATAATTAGTTTGAAAAATGTAAATAATTATTTAGACAAAATTATATTTATATTTATAATTATGAAATAAATAAATAATAATAGTTTTTTGATTATTTATTTTTCTTAAAATACACACCGAAAATTTACTAATAATTAATTAAATGGATATGTCAAAATTAAACTTTAATTATCTTTATTACACTATCGAAATATTAAGTTACTCAATGCTCCCTTATTATGTCACAAAGAAACATATCCATAATGATCTTAATATTCTATATGTTGCTGATTTGGCCCAAACCAAACACCTTACCTTTCATATTAAGCATTATTTAAGTATATATTTTTTCAATTAATTATTTATATCATATCAGACAAAAAAGATAAGAAACTACTCGCTGTTTCCGACTACTCAAACATTTACTAGATTGGCGTTCAAAGGCCCCAATATATTACTTATTCACATAGTTGATCTTTAGGGCTCCACTAAACCTTCTAATCCTTCTCGTATTCATTCTTTACAATCCAAAATCCTCAACTCTCCTTATTATGTCCTTATTATAATTTAATAGTTTTAGTAAATGCATTTAGTTGTAAGTATAAATAAATAGTTTATAAAAATTATATGATTATTTTGAGAAATTTTTTTATCTTATTTATTTATCTTAAAATAAATATGAATTATAGGGATATGTCAAAATAATAATTATGACACTATCAAAATATAAAGTTCCTTATAATTATTTTAATTATAAAATCGAAATGTTTTCCGGGCAAATATTTTCTCGAATACTTTTAATTTTATCGTGAGGTTACAAGTAAAACGCAAAGTTAAAAAACTTTTTAACTTTTTTGCTTTGTCTACTTTGTTACTGACATTATTTTATTAAATTAGTTAAAGACCTGTAGTTTTAACTTAAGTGCTTTAACTTATTTCATAAAATAATGTCAGTGACAAAGAAGGTTACTTAAAACAGTGTTTTTCAACTTAGTTTGTTTCACTTGTAACCCAAAGATGCATCTGAAAGTATTTTTTATTTACTATTTTTTTTATTTAAAAACCTTTTAATGAGTAATTATTACAATCTGCCACAAATATGGGCAATAAGTAATATAGATGGCATATGATTGATTACATTCACACATTATGTACAATGAGAAAAAAATTAAATAAAATAAAAAATAAATAGATAATAGTAATAATAAAAAATAAAACAAAGATAAAAATACAATCATACTCTCTAAAAGTAGAAAAGAAAAATATTTTCCAGGAAAAGAGTTCGATTTTATAATTAAAATAATTATTAGTAATGTGATATTTTGATAAAGATAATTAAAAATTTAATTTTGACATATCCCTTTAATGTATTATCAAAGTGAATTTTCGGTTTGGATTATAAAAAAAAATAAATAAGAAAAAATATATATAAATATGATTTTCTCAAAATAATTATATAAATTTTTTCCGATTTATTGAGATTTACTATATTGCATTATCATAAATATGCATTAACTATAACAAGTTAATTTAAGGAAAATTAAATGTGGAGCAAGTTGGGAGATTAGTGGATCCGTTGTTGGATGGTTTGTGCCAAAACATATAGAACATTAAGATCTTTATGGATAAGTTTCTCTGTTACATAATAAGGAGCATTGAGGATTTTACGAAGGATTTAAGATTGTAAAGATAAGATACGAGAAGAATTGGATGGTTTAGTGGAGCCCTAAAGATCAACTATGTAAATAAGTAATTTATTGGGTGTTTTGAACGCCAGTCTCGTAAATGTTTGAGTAGTCGGAAAAAACAAGTAGTTTCTTGCCTTTTTTTGTCTGATATGGTATGCATAATTAATTGGAAAGATATATACTTAAATAATACCTATTTTATTTTTTAATAGCTACGAAAAACAATATTTTTTATAAATAATAATACACCTTAAACGTAATATATTACAAGTATAATAGTGACAATATAATTATAATTTGACCTCACATTTAATGAAAATATAAAAGCACAGATATGAAACTAATATTATTTCATAAAAATTAAAAAAGGGAGCTTTTCCCTCCTCTCAGAAAAAAACAGGTGATTATTTTTTCATTCCATACTTGTACAAATTTATAGTTACGTTCTTCTATAATACTAGTAAGTCATTGCAAAAATAATTTTATTTAATAGACGGATGTATTTAAGTCAATCATGGCACTTAGTGTATTACGATATTTAAAAATTCTATCTTGAGAGATTATTCTCTAATTAACATTGGATAGTAAAATAATAATTATTTATTATTCTTTTTACAATATTTCAAGGTCGAAAACAGGAAAACCATCAAACAATTAACATGCAATTGAGGAGCTACTTAATGGATAATTAAATTTATAATAATATTAATTATCAATTCAAACTTTTTGTTGAGTATATTTACTTGAGGATGAGTTTATTTCTTAGATGTTTTTCTAAATGTCTTAAAAATTATCAAAAATAATTGTAAGAAAAGGATACTTTATCATAATGATGTATTGTTTTTGTTTTTTTTTTTCTGAGAATCATTGTATAATTATGTATATGTACTAATATAAAGAAGGAATGTAGGGAGTGAATTTATGCGGGGAAGACTTGAACTGGGTTGTAGTGTCAGTCACTATGATCATTTGTATAAATTATGAAAAAAAAAATACACAAATATATACATCAAGTAAATGTGTTGATAACGATTACAATAACATGTCGAAAACTTGAAAAGAACTACACATCAGTAGCACTTCAATGAAAATTCAACACTATAAGTTCAACACTCTAGGCCATCTTCTTTTCAGACGCCCACCGGGCTATTTTTTAGCACTTACCGGGAATAGAGTGGGAAGCAAGTTGAGAAACTAGTGGATTTGAATGGTAATGGAGCTTACAATGAAAGAATAGGTATCTGGTTTGGGCTAACTCTGCAACATATGGAATGTTAAGATCATTATGGATAAGTTTCTTGGTGACAAAGTAACGAAAATTGAGGATTTTTTGAAGGATTTTGGATTGGATATGTGATAAATTGGATGGTTTAGTAGAGCCCCAAACCTCAACTCTGTGCATCTAAATAGGTCTAACAGTCATGTATATGAGTCTTTTGTAATTAATTGGGAGCTTTGAACGTTTGTATGATAAATGTTGAAGTTGTCTGTAACGACGAGCAGTTTCTTGTCGTTTTAGTCAATAATTGAAAAATAAAATTAATAACGAAAACAGTTTTAATTTATTTTCTTTTTACAATCTGATCTCAATTGGTGGTAACACGTTTGTGAGAAAAGCTATCTAGTGACTATTTCTTTTTTTAACAAAAAAACTAGCACCAACATGACCCATTAAGTTTCTGGAATTCAGTACTTGATAAGGAAATATTTCGAGACAAACGGTTATACAAGGAGTAGATTTAGACAGCAATAACGGTCAAACTCCAAATGTTTCCTCCAATTAAAGGTTACCCTCATTATAGATCCTGAGTGTGCCTCAAGAATCAATCCCAAAAGAACAGAACTTTAATGTTCTACCCTCAGCCAGATTCGAACTCCAACACCGGAGCTTGAGATTCAGAGCCTTACCCACTCAGCTGAACCGCCCCCAAAACTGTACACCCGAATTTAGAAACGTTATTTTAAAATCTCATTATAAGCTTATTGAACAATATTAAAAGAATCCTCTTTTCTTTTCCTTAAACTTACATAATAGAAAGTATATTAAAAAAAATAAAAATTGTTGAACCCATTACGAATTTTTCAAACAGTTATCTCTTCAAATCCTGACGATGAAGTTCAGTCGCCCTAATCATAAACTTATAGAAAAAAATATTCGATTCAATAAATTCGTCACATTTCTGGGTGGATGAAAATGAAACTCATTGTCTGTACGTGCGACCAAATCTATCATTGATACCGAAACGAAAAGTGGGCGATTCTATTACGAAAGAGTCTTAAAATCGATTCTGTAACAGGATAAATATATTTTTAAAAAAACAGAAACAAATATATATATATATATATATATATATATATGTTTAGTAAGGTTCTTGAGGTTCAGTCATATAATAAAAAATCAACTATTTTGGTGACGTTACGAGACTATATTGTTCTCATAATCATGCCCTACAGTGAAAAAAACAGGTTACAATAAAATTATATAAGTTATACAAGTTATTTCAAAACATAAAGTTAGCTACAGTACAGGTAGGTATATAACAACATGTGTAGGGTAATACAAATATATATAATTACAGAATATAGAGGAGTATGAAGCTACTTACAATGTTACTGGTGGATATGGATAGACTAATAATTCTAGTACACAACTAACCTAGGGGAGTGAGTTTAAACAGACAGTTAACAAGGGTTAGTGGGGAAAACCCGATTACTTAAAAATTAAGTTAAAAGGACTGTGTGGGTATTCCCAAAGATGCAGGTACAAAAATATTTCAGTGTAATATACTAATAAATGGAAGAATGGTTTGTATGATGTATATTAATGTAAATGTATATTATTGGTCTGAATGTATTAAGTTGGAATAACAGGTGTTAAGATTTAAAACGTCTGATTTTTTGTTTATTGCGCGGTTTTTAAATTTTTCTATGGTTATCATTTCTTTAATATTTCTTTTAAAATTATTTTGTTCATGGTGAATAATTTTGGGGAAATCAAATTTAAAAGTATGTTTTGTTTGCCTGTAATGTGTGGTGAGAGCTGTTTGGTCAGGTTTGTTCGGGTTTTTTATTTATAGACGTGCAACTGTATTTATGTTGATACACTCGTCGTTTAAGATATTGTTCCGATGTACCAAAATAAGACTTACCACAACTATCTTCACACGGAATTTCATAAACAATATTAGACTGTAACTCTAACTTATCCGTATCTTTGGTTTTGGTAAACAATTTATTAATGGTGGAGGTATTTTTGAATGTGACCGTGTAGTCAGTTTTATGGTTATTTGTGAGTGTTTTCCTGAGCCTTTCTGATAGTGTTTGTATATATGGGATGGTGTAATATCTTTTATTCATATTTTCTTGTTGTTTCTGTTGAGTATTTGTTTGTTTGAGTAAGTTACAAATGAGTCTATGTGGATATCCATAGACAAATAAAAAAACAAATAAAATAATTTCGAGGAAACCTCCCTTATTAACAACACCGAAAAAAAATTATAAGATCGTCAAAGATGCAATATACTATCAATTTAAAATTAATCTATAAATTGAAAAAAAAAAAAAATATATTCTATTTTATAAAAGACAAAAAATACTGAAATATTTTATATGAAATATAACGTTTTGGCGTCTTTCGAGCTAAGAACTTATGAAGGCTAAAGCGTAAGCCGAAACATAGGCACAATAAATTGATTTCATTTTTTTGTATGATTGTCATTTATTTGTATTATGATTTTGTTTTTTTGTATCTTTTCCTCTAATAAAAGTCAAGTTTAAAAATAAAACGTATCAATAAATCTGAATTATACTTATAATTTTTATTCAGGTTCGATGTGGTGTTACAACAATTGGGAACTTGGTAGTCAAGTTCCTTGTATTGCCCACAGAGCTACCGCATCTCCCTGACATATTTCATAATTTCTTAATGTTTTCGTAGCTTATTTCCAAAAACAAATATGAACTGCAAAAACCGTTTGCCAAGAAACAACAAAATCTTATCTAATACTGGAAATCACATACAGGTTTCAGTTTTTTAAAATAATTTTTAATGTGTAAAAGTCATTTCAAATTGATAATAATAAAGTTAGATCAAATATATAATTTTAAAAATAATTAAGAAGTAAATAAATATTAATATTATATTAATATATTTATAAACATATTTAAAATATTATTCCCCCTCCCTACGAATAGTATGCATTCTTATCACGTGAACTAGGGCATGCAACTTGTATTATACAAGATGGGCTAATCCCATAATTATAGCTGCAACCTCTGAGATGAATGTTATTCAACTTATTTACTCATCAAAAATGCAAAACATCAAGAAAGTATGGAACTTTTATAAACAGTACACATGAGGAATCGACTTTCAAAGTGGGATAAGTGCAAATCGTAAACCTATTCAGGAGATACAAAAACCGATAATACTAGAATGCTTTCAATAGTTTAAAATACTTTGGAGACCTTAAAACAATGATTTCCTTGAAAATCATGAGTTTCTATGAATTTAAGAAGAATACTGTGGGAAAACCAAAATTGATTTATCCTCTTTCAAAGAGCTTTGGAAAATAACAAAACAAAAAAGATAGAATCAACATATTTATAAACCAAATTTCTAATACACAAAAAAAAAAAAAAAAAAAAAAAAAAAAATAGTTTTTTTCTCATTTATTGATATTTACAACTGTACAAAATATTATACATTAATTAAATGTGTTGATAGTGAATACAATGGAATGTAAATAACTTGTGAAGAACTCTTCACTAGTAGCACTTCAATAAAATCTACACTAAAAGGTCTCTAGGCCATCTTCTTTTCAGACGCCTCGGGGCATTATCGGGAATAGAGAGGGAAGCAAGTTGGGAGACTATTGGATTAGAGTGGTTATGGAGCTTACTATGGAAGGATGCATATCTGGTTTGGGCTACATCAGCAACACATGGATCATTAAGATCTTTATGGATAAGTTTATTGGTCACAAAATAAGGAACATTGAGGATCTTTCGAAGGATTTTTGATTGTAATGATTGGATACGAGATGAATTGGATGGTTTAGTGGAGCCCCAAAGCTCAACTCCGTACGTTCAAATAGGTCTTATCATAGTCATGTAGATGAGTCCTTTGTAATTTATTGGAAGCTTTGAACGTTTGTCTGGTAAATGTTGAAGTAGTCTGTAACGACGAGCAGTTTCTTGTCGTTTTAGTCTTGTATGTGGATACCAAGTAAGACATTTGTCCAAGTGGAGTCTTAGCTAGCGGATCTGTTCAACAGGGATTAGAGGAATATCATTGAAGGATACTGTAGGGCAGGATGTCGTTGCGACGAAGGAACAAAAATAGTAATTTATAAATAATATACAAATTATTTAATCATATTTTCATACCCATTAATCAACGTATTTTCTTCAGCATCACACCTGGATAATAAGAAAAATATAGAAACTTATATTTTCACCTTACATTATAATGACTTTTATTAAGTTATGAATAGAAATAATTTTATCAAGCGATACAGGAGAAAAAATAAAGTTTTTTTAAAAATAGTGAATTTATCCCATTTTGTAAGTCGACACTTATGACAGAGTTAAAAAAAGTTTAAAGTCAATATAACAGTTTGCAGTGACGCAACTGTATTACACCTAAAACACGTAACTGTTATGATCCAATTAAGGCTACTGACCTAAACAACAGAGGCAGTAATCCTTTAGACTTTATGGATTTTAACTTTTTAGGTATTTTTTAAGTAAAATCTAGATTCCAGTATCTTATGTTCTAACTCTTATATAATTCTCAGATTAATAAATATCTTAAAAAATAATACTTTCTTAAAGCTCATACAACGTTTAGTTAGGTATGTGTCGATATACTTATATAGTCATTTTTAATTTTTTTTATTTATCAATTTATTGAAATTTACAACTGTGCAAATATATACATCAAGAAATGTGTTAATAACGAGTACAATAACATGTCAAAATTTATAAAGAACTACTTATCAGTTGCACTTCAATAAAAATTCTACACTAGAAGATTTCTAGGCCATCTTCTTTTCAGACGTTTCGGAGGATTATCAGGAATAGAGTGGGAAGCAATTTGAGAAACTAGTGGATTTAAGTGGTTATGGAGCTTACTATGAAAGGATAGGTATTTGGTTTGGGCAACAACATATGGAACCTTAAGATCATTATGGTTACACCAATATAAGTTTATTGGTGACAATGTAAGGAGCATTGAGGATTTTTCGAAGGATTTTGGATTGTAAGGATTGGATACGAGATGAATTGGATGATTTAGTGGAGCCCAAAAGCTGAACTCCGTACGTCCAAATAGGTCTAATCATAGTCATGTAAATAATTATTTTGTAATTAATCAGGAGCTTTGAACGTTTATCTAGTAAATGTTGAAGTAGTCCGTAACGACGAGCAGTTTCTTGTCGTTTTAGTCTTATATTTAGATTCCACGTAGGATGTTTCTTTAATTTGAGTCCTAGGTAGTATATTAGTGTAATATACTTAAAGGATACTGTAGGACAGGAATACGTTGGTTTACGACGAAGGGAAAAGGTAAATTGGTGAAATTTGTTTGGATTTATTATGATTCTCCATTTTTGACACCATTCTATAATCCTTAGGATATGGAATTGGAATGTTTTGGAGGCAATGAAGGGATAATTGTTTACTGATAATACACATGTTTCATCATCGTAAGTGGTGAGGAAAGTGGTAGGATGAGTTGGGATGTCAGCTGTATACACCGTGTAGAGGATGGAGCCTAGGAAAATTACCTTGAGGAACACCGGCCGATTGGATAAAGAGTGAAGAATAGGAAAATTTTTGGTTTACATTGAAAATTTTATCACTGAGATAGGAACGTATAATTAAGTAGCATGTTGAAGGAAGCAATTTGCGGATTTAAATTTATTTACTGACATTTACAACTTGGAAAAATAAATACTTTAAGTAAAGGTGTAAAAAATTATTGCAATAAAGTTAGTAAAAGCTAGTGATCACAAAAAAAAATTGGTAGCACGTCAGTGAAAATTCTTTATAAGAAGATCTATGGTTTTTAAGATGGATTGGAGGATTTTCAGTAATCAAATGGAAAGTAAGTTGAGAAACTTGTGGTTTTAAGTAGTTATCAAACTTATCATAGAAGGATAGGTATTTGGTTTGGGCAAAATCAGCAACAAATAAGACATTCTAATCATTATGAATAAGTTTATTTGAGACATAATACCGGAGCATTATTTTCTATAATCAAGGTAGGATACGAAATCGTTTAGTAGAGCCCCAAAGCTTAAGTCCAATAGCCCTATATACTATATAATATAAATGAGTTTTTAATAATAATTTGTAAACTTAGAACGTTTTTCTAGTAAATCAAAATATTTTTAAATGAACGTTCGTATATATTAACACGAAACTATATTCGAAATTAACGTTTCATACATTCAAAGACATGTTTGTTTAGTTATATTTTGGTTCTGAAATTTATAGCTTCATTTAAGTTATAAGATAGATTTTAATTTTTCTGATTACAAACAATGAATTATATAGCAGAATATTGCTCATCGGTGCGGTCAAGTTGAGTGCATATGTCTTTTGGGGTCTATACTTTTTTGATGTAACGTTTTTTTCACAACCAAAAATGTAACATTTTGACACGCTCAAGCTCTGTTAGTGTTTGGATCGAAAATTTCTCAAACGTTTTCTGATCAAAAATTTAAAGAGGAATATTTTTTAAACAAAAAATTTGTCGCTAGGACTTACCGTTAAGCTACATTAGTTTCAACGAAAAGAGTCGTTTGCCTATATATTTTTTTAATGTTTTTAATATTTTTTTTTTATATATGTATATAAATGTTTACCTCATCTTTCAGGAACATTTTAAATTTTGTTTGACCCCTTTTGTTCTTTTGGAATGGTTTTTAGACCCGTTATCTGATTAATTTCGTACATGTCTTAGTTAATCTCTTATTTCCGGATTCTTCCCATAACCGAATGACCCTTGCCCACCCCAAAACCTGAATATTTTAATTTTTTATTCATTTTTAATTCGAATGACGTTCTCTTATTTTAATTTCACCGCATCTAGCGGGCGCTGGCCTGTCTGACTTTTTAATTGACCTTAACTACCTCAATCACCAATTGTACCACGTTCAGTTCATTTTACATATTTTAGAATATATTATTTTTTTTTTTAGTTATATTATTTTTATTTATAAAATATAGTTATGTTTTTACTAATAAAAATTTAAATCTACTATATATTTGTCAAATACCACTCACTCATTTAACACGAAATCTCAGAAACCACCGCACGGATTGGAATGAAATTCGATATGTAGCTTCCTCTAGGGCCCTAGGTGCTCGCTAAGAAACGAATTTTAAAAAATCGGCCTGGATCGCGGCTAATTCGCGAAAAATGCGATTACAATTTTTATTGGGTGAATAATAATAATAGATTAATAGTCATATGGTATTTGGAGATAAGCTAAGTAAAAAAATAGGTTAGATGCTTAAGTCGCACACTTTGACCACAAAGTAAGTTCCTTATAGTTGTAAACAAACAAAAATATGATCGATGTCGAAACCCTATTGTATGGTACTTTCTGTGAACTCATGGTGTCTGCAGAGGTGTACCCTTACAAGTTTGAGTTGTTTCGTGACGAGAAGCTATTAAAAAACTTATGCTCTCTGATGATGACATGTAACGCCAGTTCGATGTTCATATTCCTTACGAGCAGCCAACCAACCTTGCTTCACCCCAACTACTCTTCCATCAGCTTTCCGGTTGTAAGATAATTGTTCTGAACTATAATTGGCCCTTTTCAAATAGGTTTTTCTCAACCAGGCCCAAGTTGTATTTTTCCAAAAAGTTGAAAAGTTGAGACTATATTCACTTAAAGTATGCCATAAGAAAAGCTGATAGTCTGGTATCAGAGCTGGGTAAGATGGTAGTGGCGCCTCGAAGCTTCACTGGAGGACTATCAAAATAATATAAAATTAACTTTTGCAAACTGTCAAATTTACTTATTGAAGTTATTCCAAGAATGTAATGCTTTAGGATTATTTAAGTAATAATAATTATCAACGTTAAGCTTAACTTTTACTAATTTAAGTTGTTCTAAATCCTAATGATATTAAACCGTGGCGGAGCATGGTATTTTCAGTTAGTAACATATAAAACTAAACTTTATGATTCAAAAACATTATTAAAAGAAAAATACATGAAAAAATAATATTATAAGTATTATGATTTCCAAATCCTAATTGTCTTTATTGAAATAGTACAGTTTTATTTTATTTTTATTTTTATGAAACACTTACTTTATTCGAAGAAGAGAATTGTATAAGTGAAAGTTTAAACGTAAAAGCTAAATTCAGTTTCACGTGAGTTCAAATTCATTAAACTAATGGATATGATGTAAATAACATTTAATTACTACATAAAATATTCCGTCTCCTATTGAACGTACTACTTCAACGGTAAATCCGTTGAACCTTCCTAACGATCCACCGATCGATAGCGAATGGATGATTGAAGATTTAAGAATATTTTGTGATTGACCCCCCTGAAAAAGCAAGAAAAAGGTAAATCACGAAAAAAAAATGTAATTTTAAAGCAATTCTAATAAAGCAAAGCAATAAAATTAAAAGTTTTCTAAACTCATAAATCCGTCTGTTTTACTTTACCCACATGTATAGCCTTTCATACAATTATAATATGCCATTTTTAGCGTATCTTATGGACAATCACTGGCGCAGAAACTATTTTCTTCTTTCCATAAAACAGTCATTCATACAACTATGGCTCTCCTACAGTGGAATTGTAATGGCGTTGACAAACTCATTTTTAATGATCTAACATTATTAATAAGCTAATGATGAAAGAAGATCCATTCTGTAATTCCAAGTCTACAAGAAAAAAAGACAACACTTAAAGGAAAAGGCCACAGACAATATAGCATTGAAAAGATTTTGACATTATCGAACCGACAGTCAAATAATAATCACGCGTGTGCACAAGGAGTACTCATTGCTGTAAATAAATCTGTATATTCGAAATGTATAGAAATAGACTCACCCCTTCAAATTTTTTTATAGCCATCGATGGTCCATATTATAGCACTTCGGCATTACTTTTCTCAATTTGTAATATTATGCACCCCAAGACCCCTACTATACAAGGTCGAAGATTTTCTCCACATATACGACCAACTGCCTAAACCTGTTCTCTTTACCGGAGACTTCAACGGACACAACCCTATGTGGGGCTCTGCTGATAGAAACTCAAGAGGAAAAATTATTGAACGATTTTTAGAAAATCAAACCTCTTACTACTCAATACAGGCGACCTACGTATCTAAGTTCCTCTTATGGAACATTCTCAGCATTAGATCTATCTATGTGCAGTCCTTCATTATACAATACATTGACTGGACAGTACTTCCTGACCTATATGGAAGTGATCACTTCCCACTCCGCCTGAAATTTAATAATATGAACCATTACAGTAATAAAGACCAAGATGGGTCACCGAAAAAGCAGACGGAACACTCTTCACATCACTTGTTAAACAACCGAGTTTTCACCACCATCTAAACTTGATGTCGAAATTGGCTGCCGCATTGAGGATGCCATACTAGAATCTGCGAAATCTTCAATACCAAAACTAAGGCTACTTCTAATAGACCCCCGGGTTGCCCTGGTTTTAATGATCAAGTAAAACTGCCATCCGAAACCGAAGAAAAGCGTGTAAAAAATTTAAAAGCAATATGAATCAAATAAACTTAAGAGAGTACAAATACAACGAGCCCTTTGTAGGAGAATCATTAATAATCTAATTCGAATCTTGGAAAAAATCGTCGAATCATAAATTCCCTCACTCCCACTACGTAGTTTGGAACAAATTAGAAAAGTCATAGACATTATTCCACCTCATCCTACACACCATCCATCTCTGACGACGTAAAACTAAACACAGATGAATCCCAAATAACTTGTAGTACAGACAAAACATTTGGATCAATACTACACTAAACCTATTTAATATACAACACCCCCAAAATCTAAGTAACGCAATAAAAGAAACGCACAACAAATATGGGGTACAGAACATATTCCGTGAGTGAGCATCAATCTTCCCAGTTTCCATGTATGGAGACCTACGAGACTGTACATAAGAAAAACCTTAAAAAGAGATCCTCCCACTGAGCCCAGATGGAGAGGAGGGGAAATCACCACTACACGCCGAATGATAAACATACTGACACCCCAAAATTGACACCTCAACGCCTTTAAATTTTATAACCAGTATTGGAAAAAGGAATTGAAGTTCACGGATATGGCAAAAAAAATCAGATGTAATGCCCATTCGGAAAAAGAAGAAAAGAAAACCAGGCACCGTTTTAGGCTCCGATCCAATAATTTTTGAACCCCGTTGTCTTGTAAACTAATGCAAAGCATGGTTTAACAAGACGACAACTGATTAGAAATATTGAACAAAATCATATCTACAGAACTTCCGTGTGGTTTCCGCAAAGAAGATCGACAGCCGACACTACCTATAGTTCAAATCGAGGCTGAACTATCAATAGCAGTTCACATTGAAAAACAAATGAAGTGGCAGATTTACTAATTGAATCTGGTAAATAAAAGCATTCGATACAACGAGTAGACATCATATAATAAATACAAAACTCATTTCATTAGGCTTTAGAACACAAAGGTAACATTCTTAAGTTCATCAACCAATTCCCCACACAGCGTTTTATTCAGGGGCCGAATAGGAAACATAATGTCCCACAAGACTTTTCAACACACGAGTGGTGTGCCACCAGTGTTGCGTACTATAGCACAACACTGTTTTGCTCTGGCTGTAAGCGACTGGGAAGAAACTGCCCAGAGGTATAAAAGTGATGCTATATGTAAGACGATCTTGCCATATTTATCGATCGAGAAGAACGAATCATTCAAAGAAAACTTCAAGAAAACAGTGAATCGATCTAAATAAATCTGGTCTCGCTCATCAGGGCTCGAATTTCACTACGGAAAAAACACAATGTGTTACATTTTTCCCCCCCGAAAAGAAGAGCACATCCATCCCCAGAACTCACCCTCGGAGAGACAGCTCTGCCTTACGCAGATTACATTCCGATTTTTAGTTCGATTCCCTATTCGACCCGACGATGCGCTGGTACAGTAACATCACCTCAACCCCACTTCACAAGCCCACCGTGATACACCACCACACCTAACCCCCTCTACCCCGCCTTAGTCTAACCCCCTACTTGGGGGAAGCCGACACGGTCACACCTATGCGACACATAGCACACAACAGCACACCATCAACCTGCCTCCAGGCCCTACCAGACATACGGACACGTCAAGTCGGATACATATGGATCTGCTCGCCCCGAAGCGCTGAACAAAAACTATATAGAGATTACCATATATATTATATCATAATGCTGGGTACAATCATCTGCGATTCTGACTGGGCCTTCAGATGGGAAGGGAAATAATACTGCAGCGCTCGTAGGTTCGCTGATACATAGAAACGTTGGAATGAGGTCAGACGTCAATACAGAGGAAGAGTTAATACGGAGAATGCGAGTAATGGATATGCTAGCTATTGTGGAGGTGAACATCTGCAAGTCAATTCCACTGACAGCCCAGATTTGTACCAATGATCTAGGATTGGTATCATTGGTATCATGCAATAAATGCAAAAGTACTACCATAATTTAATAAAAATTAATAAATACAAACTATAATATTTAAAAAAAAAAAAAAAAAATCAATACTACAAATGAAGTTCTTTAAACTTTTTTTTTATTATTTTATTTACAGAAATTTAGAACTGAATTAAAACAAAAATACATCAAGTAAATAAGCGGTATACAATGAAAAATAATGAAATTTTAAAAACTTGTAAAGGAACTAGCCATTGTTAGTACTCTAAGAAAATATCTACAAAAGAAGAAAACCCCGGAGTCATCTTCTTTTCAGACGCCTCGGAGGATTGCCAGGAATGGAATGGGAAGCAAGTTGTGCAAGTGGATTTGGATGGGAATTAAGTTTATTATGAAAGGAAAGGTATCTGGTTCGTGCCAAATCAGCGACATACGGAATATTAAGGTCATTGTGGATCAGTTCATTTGTGACAAAGTAAGGATCATTAAGGATTTTTCGAAGGATTTTGAATTGAAGTGATTGGATGCTTTGGTGGATCCCTATAACTCTAAACCCTAAGTCCAAATAGGTCTGATAATCGTCATACAGATGAGGTTTTTGTAGTGAATCGGGAGATTTGAACGTTTGTCGAGGAACTGTTGTAGCAGTCGAAATCGACGTGCAGCTTCTTGTCTTTTGAATCTAATATAAGGATTCCAGGTAAGTCTCTTGTCCAGATGAAATCCAAGGTATTTGTTCCACATTATTTAGAGGTACTCCATTAAAGGATACAGGAGGACAGAATGAGGTAGGTTTCCGACGAAGGGTAAAGGTTATTTGCTGGGATTTGCTAGGATTTATCTCAACTCTCCAGTTTTGTCACCATTCTAACAGGGAAATGATATGTCACTGGAGTGTTTGAGATGCAGCAAATGGATCATCATTGACTGATAAAACGCTGGTGTCATCAGCATAGATTGTGAGGATATCTGATATTTTTAAAATTTTTAAAATATTGTTTAGTTTAGAATTATTTACGAACTCGTTGATTGCCATGGAAATTTTCAGAAATCTGGCCTAAAATGACGATTTGATTTAATCATATTATCAAAAACTCTAATTCTAGTGCATAGTTATCATGTGTTTTTTACAAAAAATGTCTTACAAATTATCTCATATTTGGCTTCTGTAACAGAAGTTTCTTCGCGGAGGCCAACTACGATTTAATTCGCACACAGACACGATTCGACCTGTCGTTTCTCAAGATCAATCATAGATTTTCCCAGAAGCCATCTATCGATATTAGCACTGGTGGTATATTTCGAGTTTAATCGTAGCAGCACAAAAATGGAAAGTAAACACAGGATGAGATTGTGGCGTCCTAGAAAAGAACACAATCTACGAGTTATCTCAACCGTTGGCAGTCAACGTGTTAATACAATATATGTATATATCATTTTATATCTACTATCACATTTTTTCCGAAAGTATTGTAGCCAGACAATAGTACTGTACTGTATCGATTTTGTTATCGTTATATATAAAACGGCTGGAAAAGGTTACTTAATGTTTTGTGTGTATTATCATAAAAAAAGTTTCTTTAATATATACAGTAAAAATAGTGTTTTTAATACCTATAGTTAAGTGGTGACCCCGACGTGATCTGAACACGCAACCTTCTCTGTACTGCTCGCTACAGTCTGTAGGCTACTGGCTGTGCATCCTATCAAGACCACTGCATATCATCCCCAAGGAAACGGTAAAGTAGAACGGTTTCATCAAACCTTCAAAACTGCAATCACAGCATGTGGTGATGGAAGCTGGATGGACAGTTTATCTCTTGTACTTTTGCAGTTAAGAGTATGTGCCGGGGAAGACGGATTGTCTCCTGCAGAGCATCAGTTTGGTTGCACTTTATGTATTCCTGGGCAGTTGGTGGCGAAACATGATTGTAAAGATCAGGATAACTCTACGTTCTTGCAACGATTGCGGAAAGTTTTCAACGTTCTAACACCAAAGAGAATTTCGCACCGATCTCCGAACGCAATCCTTGTACATCCAGAATTGACGCAGGCAAGTCATGTTTTTGTTCGGAATGATACTAACAAACCAAGTTTCTCACCGGTATATTCCATTATAGTAAGTTCTTTACACTAAATAAAAAAGGTTAAAATGAGAACATTGCCATCGACCGACTTAAACCTTGTTTTATGCCACACAATCAAATTTCGAGCCCACAAAAACAACTACAAGAAGATGCATTACCAGCAGCACACCGAAGACAGAATGAAACTACCAATGTGTGGTGACTATATCATTAGTAATTACCATATGTTATTATTGACTATCTTAATTATGGGAAGGTTATATTGAGTAGTGTATAAAGAGTGTTTTATGTTCAACCAGTGCTATATTTTAGTTGAAAAAAGCCTATTTCTTTAAAGGTTGACTAGTTTATTTCAATTTATTCAACTAAATATGGATAAGTTTCTTAGACCGGAGAGGCTTGACATCGACCCTTCATCACAAAATGCTGCACAAGAATGGAGTCACTGGTATGCTACTTTTACTAACTTTATCAGTTACGACAATACTCTTGACTCAAAAAACAAACTGCAATTATTAACAAATTTCGTTTCTCCTCCAGTTTTTCTATATTTCAATGAGTGTAAAACGTTTGAGGAAGCTGAAAAAATTCTAAAAAATCTTTACATAAAACCAAAAAACATTGTATATGCCAGACACTGCCTAGCAACCCGCAAACAACTTTCAAATGAATCTATAGATGTCTATCTGCAAGCATTAAATTTGCTGAGTAAAGACTGCGAATTCACTGCTGTTACTGCTGAACAAAATCGTAAAGATTGTGTTCGTGATTCCTTTATTAGTGGTTTACTTTTAACGACCATTCGTCAGCGGCTTTTAGAGAATAATTCTCTATCTCTAGAGGATGCTTATAAACAAGCCCTTGCTCTGGAATTGGCTCAGATGCATTCGAAAACGTATGATGTACTTTCCACCGAGATGAATGCCACTACTTATGAATCAAGCCCTCAGAACTCAATCGATCCTACACCTGAACCGACATCTGCATCTCTATCCAAAACTTCCTATAAGAAATGTTATTTTTGTGGGGGTCTGCTTCATCAAAGATCAAAGTGTCCTGCAAAAGACGCTATCTGTAAGGGTTGTGGAAAAATTGGGCATTTTGAAAGAGTTTGCAAGTCAAAATGTCGATCAAAAACTTCTGCTACCACTAATCTTATAGCTACCACCATATCTGCGGCTTCTCCACCCTGTGTAAGGAAGGCTGTGAAATAAATTAAATTGAATGGTAACTGGTGCCAAGCCCTTGTAGATACAGGGAGCTCACTCAGTTTTCTTAATCTGAGTAAAGCTCGTGATCTAAGCATTCCTATTTCACCTCAAAGTGGGCAGGTTTCAATGGCCTCGATGTCACTAATTTCTCCTATTGTTGGCACCTGCTTAATAGACCTTCAGATAGATAAAAACTGTTACAATAATATAAAATTATTAGTCATGAAAGACCTATGTGCCGACGTTATATTAGGGCATGACTTTCTAGAACACCATCGATCTGTCGAATTAGAATTCGGAGGGCCCCGTGAATCTTTGAAACTTTGCAGTTTAGCTGTCGCCATTGTCAACCCAGTTTCCTTATTTTCTTGCCTGGCAGACGGTTGGAAACCAATTGCTACTAAATCTAGACAGCATTCATACTCTCAAGACGATCTCAAATTCATACAGAATGAAACAAATAGAATGCTACGAGAAGGAATCATTGAACCAAGCAATTCACCCTGGAGAGCTCAAGCTTTAGTAACAACAAGTAATAATCATAAAAGGAGAATGGTCATAGATTATTCTCAGACGATAAACCGCTTTACACTTTTGGATGCTTACCCTCTTCCGCGGATTGATTCAATCATTCACAAAATTTCTCAATACTCCCTTTTCAGCACTATTGATTTACATAGTGCTTATCATCAAGTGCCTATCAGACTCGAAGACAAGCCCTATACAGCGTTCGAGGCAAATAACCAATTGTACCAATTTACTAGAATACCCTTTGGTGTTATGAACGGAGTTGCTGCTTTCCAAAGGGTAGTTGATGAAATTATTCACAAGGAAAGTCTAACGGGAACGTTTGCTTACCTTGATGATGTAACAATATGTGGGAAAAACGAAGAAGAGCATGACCAAAATTTGGAAAAATTTCTTACAGCTGCAAAAAAAATACAATTTAACTCTAAACGAAAATAAATGCAGGTTACGAACATCAACAATCAATATTTTAGGCTACAATATCTCTATCAAATCTATAAAACCAGATCCAGAACGGATCAAATCTCTCTTAGAATTACCAGCACCTACTGACACTGCCTCACTACAACGGGTTCTAGGCTTCTTTTCTCACTACTCCAAATGGGTCCAAAAATACTCTGAGAAAATAAGACCATTGTTCAATCTCATTATTTTCCATTAAGTCAAGAAGCACTTGCCGCCTTTGAGTCGCTTAAACAAATAATCGCTCAATCTGTGGTTTCGGCAATAGATGAATCATTTCCTTTCACGGTAGAGACTGATGCTTCAGAGTTTGCGATCTCGGCTACACTCTCCCAGCAAGGACGTCCTGTGGCATTCTTTTCGCGCACGCTCTCCTCAACTGAACAAAAACATTCTATTATTGAGAAAGAAGCATATGCGATCGTTGAGGCATTAAGAAAATGGCGACAGTTCCTCATTTCAAGACATTTTAAACTGATCACAGACCAAAAGAGTGTTGCTTTTATGTTTGACAATCACCGCACAACTAAGATTAAAAACGAAAAGATCATGAGATGGAGAATTGAGCTAGCTCCCTACAAATACGACATTATTTATCGTCCAGGAAAAGAAAACATTCCAGCTGACACTCTATCCCGAATTTGTGCTACCACTAACACGATTTCTCTCTATGATTGGCATAAGAGAATGTGTCATCCCGGGATTACCAGGATGTACCACTGGGTCAGATCAAAAAATCTACCGTTCTCCCTCGAGGAAATCAGAACAATGACGTCTTCCTGTAAGGTTTGTGCGGAAGTAAAGCCACGCTTTCATAACAAGGTACAAGGACAGCTGGTCAAAGCAACTGCTCCATGGGAAAGGCTAAACCTGGACTTCAAAGGACCTCTTCCATCATCCAACAAAAATCGCTACATTCTAACAGTTATTGATGAATTCAGTAGGTTTCCTTTTGCCTTTCCTTGTTCGGACATTTCAACTACAACGGTCATACATCATTTGACAAATCTATTTTCATTGTTTGGACTTCCAGCGTACATCCACAGTGATCAAGGTGCATCATTCATGTCAGAAGAAATCAAGACCTTTTTGCGCTCCAGAGGAGTGGCGACTAGTCGAACCACGCCTTACAACCCGCGAGGTAATGGTCAGTGTGAGAGGTATAACAAAATTATTTGGGACACTATTATCTTAGCGTTGAGGTCAAATAACCTCGAAAATGAGCGATGTGAATTGGTTCTCAATGACGCATTACATAGCATCAGATCGCTCTTGTGTACTGCTACTAATAGCACACCTCATGAACGTATGTTCACACACCCTAGACGATCTTCTAGCGGCACCTCCCTTCCTGCATGGCTTATGCAGCCAGGACCTGTTCTTCTACGAAGATTTCAAAGGAGAAGCAAGTTCGATCCTTTTGTGGAAGAAGTTGACCTCCTGGAAGCAAATCCTGACTATGCTCACGTCAAACTGTCAGATGGTCGGGAAACAACTGTCTTTACGAGGCATTTGGCTCCTGCTAGTAACCAAACTGAAGAAACCATCAAAATAGACAACGCTCCATTTCTCCTCCCTGACGAACCTCATCTTCCACTAGACCAAGATGAGCCCGGAGTATCTGCGGAACCAACAATGGAAGATTCACCCTCTTCTGAATTATCTCTTCCAAACGCTCCAAGAACTCTAAACCTCAGAAGAAGTGAACGAACACGTAATCCCCCACGATACTTGGAGGATTATATCTAAACTTATGGGCGGAAGAATGTGGTGACTATATCATTCAATTAGTAATTACCATATGTTATTATTGACTATCTTAATTATGGGAAGGTTATATTGAGTAGTGTATAAAGAGTGTTTTATGTTCAACCAGTGCTATATTTTAGTTGAATAAAGCCTATTTCTTTAAAGGTTGACTAGTTTATTTCACAATGATCAGCAGCAATCCAAAACCGGTAAAAACAAGAGTTTAAGATTTAAATTCAGTTCTACAAGGTCAGGTAGAGAAATAAGACAACCAACTAGATTTAAAGATTAGTTTTAGTTTTATTCTTAAATTTAGCTTACTGTTTTTGCAGATTAATGCTATTAATTGTTTAATTTTTTATAAATATTCGCTTTAGTAAAAATAAATCAGTAAAAAATTATATACAAAAATATTGTAAAAGGGGGAGTATTGTACTGTATCGATTTTGTTATCTTTATATATAAAACAGCTGGAAAAGTTTACTTAATGTTTTGTGTGTGTTATCATCAATAAAGTTTCTCTAATATATACGGTAAAAAAAGTGTTTTTAATACCTATAGTAAAGTACTATCATTTCAAACTTTTTTTTAATCTTAGCGAACGTGTTCTAAAATAGCCATTTTTTTTTTTTTTTTTTTTTTTTTTCAATTTATTTCATATATTAATTATTTACCTTGCCACTGGACTTGAATTATATATTTTTCTTTTAATGCTACAAACCGTGAAATGAATGGAGCTATTCAAGTAGCAAATTGGTCTCAATTTATAAAAGAAAATGAGATTCATACTTCACTTATGAATTTAATTAAGCTTATTTTTTATTTTTGTATTTAAGTCACCATGGCTTCAGACGACTTCTATGTTTTTTTCAAAATAGGAACATCAATTTTTTATCATTTTCAAGACATAATACTCCTAAATCTCGAGCCCGAGATCAAATCCGGCTTTCGTTATAAAATGTATTTTTTTGTTCTGTGCACACCCAGTCTCTTCACCATTAAATAATGGAAAAACCTGGCGTTTGAGTGGGATTCTTGCCAAAGCTTACATTTTTGCACAAATGCTGGGCAAGAAACAGTTCAACCTTACAAAGTGCTTTTTATATATGAAGGCTACATAAGTTCTTAATTGCAACAATGCTTATCATCTTAATGTATTTTAATCAACCAATCAATGCCATATAATCCAACCAATGTTCTAACAAGCGTAGTTCAATGGATCCAATCTAAATTTTAAACACACTATCCCTGGGCTAGTTGCTTCTATGTTTCCACTTCATTTACAATTCAAGAAGCGACCGACATACAAATGCCCTAATTAAGGATTTATGGCCAATAGTTGCATGAATAATTTTCTTTGATACTCAATACCAATGAATAAATTGTTATTTTCAATCGTAAAAAAAAATGCTTTGTGAAGGTTCATTTTAAATTCTTTTCACTCGTGTAAATTGCATCATTTTTATTTACTGTAACGAAAGTACTTTAAAAAGTTATTGATTCAGTGATTCAATAATAATGTGGAATGGAATTGAAAACACTCATTATTCTGAAGTACATTGTCACTAAGAATAAACACCAAAGAAGAATGAAACATGTTTATTATATGGCTGATTGTGAGTGAATGCTTGCTAAAAATACCATTATATCATAAAAATAAAAATAGCATAAATTATGTTCGAGGGATGTTTTCCTCGATGATAATGAACCTTAAAAAAAAAAAAACAATAGATCACAGATTTGTCTTTCTATAATCTACTGGTTTTCCCAATTTAATTTTTATAATTAAAGGGATCAAATTACTTCATTTAATAATTAAATTAAGTTAACAGTTAATCTAATATAGCTCCTAAACAGTAGGTTCTAGTGGCAAATGTTATACAGCAAAAAATATCCTTAGTTAAATTTCTGATTAAAAAAAAACAAAAAAAAAACAGTCAAATTGCTAATCTAAAATTTACTATACACACATTTACTATACTATTTGTTTGCCTATTTCTTGGTCCCTTTTAAGCTACTGAGCTTAATTTCTCATCAAATTATTTTACATTTAGTCCTGACTAATTTTAAATATGTACAACAAGCTTTTCATCAGGAACAACTGTGCATCAGATATTTTGGGGAAGCATAGAAAAGTGCAAAATATTTCTAGCTTTGATCCTAGCAATGTGAGCACAGGCACTTCAAGATCCTAAAATTGGATTTTCTCGCTTATCCACAACACTATCAACTTATGGAAAAAATCAAAACTACTGGGCCTTTTGCATACGAAAATGGCAATTTTGATTTCAGTCTTGCGGAAATTGGATTTGTGAGGTTCTACTGTGTAATGTATTTCGTTCATTAATTTATTTTTTCATCTGAATATACCATACGTCCTCGACCTTATACCCCTTAAATTTTCAAAATTCCATCGCAACCTTTCCTCTCACCCTAACCCACTAACTCAATCATTATCCCTCTCCACCCATCCTGATAACCACCCTCGCAGACTAAAACACTGCTGTTTTAGCCACTGCTGGCCCCGAGATCTTTTTCACTCATGCCCGGAGTGAATGTTATAGCGCTCTCACTTAGTCTCCACTGGTTTTTTTTTTTTTTTTTTTTTTTTTTTTTTTTTTTTTTTTTTTTTTTTTTTTTTTTTTTTTTACACCAGTGAGAGAGAAGAGCTAGGATCTCTCTGTACCTGGCTTGTCCCTTCACAAGTGGAGGGACGGGTCTGGTGGAGGGATCTCTAGGATGAGTGTAAACTGTAAATAGAGTATAATTGTATTTTTACCTTTGTTTTATCTTTTACTTTTTTTTTTTCTTTTTTAAATTTTTAGTATTTCATTTTGTATATAGTATATTTTATATTGTTTATGTATAGGCTAGTTCTTTTCTTCTCTCTTTTTCTTTTTCTTACATTCATTATTTACTTTATTTCACTATTATTGTTTTTTTTCATTTTATATAATGTGTAAATGTGATCATACGTCATCTATATTACTTATTGCCCACAGTTTTGGCAGATTGTAATAATTACTCAATAAAAAAAAAAAAAAAAAAAAAAAAATTTTTTTTTTTTTTTTTTTTTTTCGGAAATCCTAAGTGAAATGACCCAATTGATGATTTTTTTTTAAAATTTATAAAGTGAACTAATTTCCTGTTCTATCTAATCCATACTACTATCTAAAAAGACAAATATACAACTATTATTATAAAATATACTTTTTTCTTCAATTAAATTGTTATATAAAGGAAATAAATATGTGGTGCGACATATTTTGATTTGTTGCGGCTCCAGTGAAGTTTGAAAATTGACCGATATATAACTAATTATTTAGTAAATAATATTCTCTGTACATCTGGACCTACTCATAAATTATAATTAAAAATTAAATGCCCAATTATGTTTTTACGTGATCTTCTACCACCTAGACTGTGCAATGGTACCAGGTTAAAAATTACAGTTAAGCTTAAAAATATTATTGAAGCTATAATTCTCACTAAAACAGCGACTAGAAATATCGTATTTGTTCCTAAAATCCCAATGATTCCTTATCAATCTTTTAAATTCAAATTATCAAAATTTCCAATTAACTTTTCCTTTTCTATTAAATTTAACAAATCGCAAAGCTAGTGTTACAAAAAGGTGGATTTTCGGGATCATTGATTCTCTCAGGGTCGCAGTATGTAGCGCTTTCCAGAACTGGAAACCCTATCAATCAAATTATCATATTGGGAAACAAAACTCGAAATGTAGTTTTTTTTTTTTGGGATGTCTAATGAATTTATTTCATTCTTTTAGCATGCTTTTTACAGTAGAAGAATGTTATTGATAAATAAAACTTTAATTATTAAATTATTATTAATTATGTCCTATCCTCTACACGGTGTACACAGCTGACATCCCAACTCATCCTATCACTGTCCTCACCATTATACTGCTGATGACACATATGTGTTATCAGTAAATAATGATCCTTTAATCACCACTCAAACAATTCAATCCCATATCCTAAACATTCAAGAATGGTGTCAAAAATGGAGAATCAAACTAAATCCAAAAAAATCCCACCAAATAATGTTTACTCTACGTCGTAAACCTACGACTTCCTGTCCTACAGAATCCTTTAATGATATTCCACTAATCTCTGTTGAACAGATCCGCTACCTAGGAGTCCACTTGGACAAACGTCTAACTTGGAATCCACTCACCAGACTAAAACGACAAGAAACTGCCCGTCGTTATAGACTACTTCAACATTTACTAGACAAACGATAAAAGCTCCCAATTCATTACAAAAGACTCATATACATGCCTGTGATTAGACCTATTTGGACGTACGGAGTTGAGCTTTGGGGCTCTAATAAATCATCCAATTTATCTCGTATTTTTACAATCCAAAATCCTTCGAAAAATCCTGCATGCTCCTTACATTGTCACCAATAAACTTATCCATAAAGATCTTAATGTTCTATATATTGATGACTTAGCCCAAACCAGATACCTATCCTTTCATAGTAAGCTCCATAACCACTCAAATCCGTTAGTTTCTCAACTTGCTTCCCACTCCATTCTTGACAATCCTCCGAGGCGTCTGAAACGAATATGGCCTAGACCTCCTAGTGTAGAATTTTTAATAAAGTGCTACTGATGAGTAGTTCTTTTCAAGTTTTGGCATGTTTTTGTGATTGTTGTCACTCCATTTACTTGATGTATACTTTTTGTACAGTTGTAAATTTCAATAAATGCATATATTAAAAAAAAATATTAATCTTCAGCAATGTGACCGGGCAAAACCGTGACAGCAATGCTAGTAATTGTATATCCATTTATTCTATTTTATTTATTTATTTTTTTGTTCCTTGGGGATATCTGTACTCAAAATGTTTCTTTTACATTCCCTTAACCTCTGAGAACAGATAGGAGACTACGAAGTGCACTCCATTCAAAAAAACTAACCCAATGGATATAACTAAACTATCTTGCGTTTTCCAAACTGCTTTCAGTGACTTGTGGAAATTTCTTGCTTAAGAACAAGCCCCATTCTTTACTATTCAGTTAGAAAACAAGGTAACGCTTTCAAGGGTACACGGCCCCCAGCGCAGAACTAAAGAAGCCATCCGCATAGCGGTGTTGAGCACAGTTGCACCTTAACGTAATTAACAAACAGGAAGAGTTGGCTTTCTGAACAATCCTTTGTGCCTCAGTGAACTAATTGTGACCGGCTAATTGAAGATTAATCGTCAAGCGAAAGGAAATATCCATAAATAAATTTCACTGACGTTGATAAATGGATTTAAATTTCTATATAAACAATCTTTAAATAGTTATATCTATGTAAACAATTTTGTTGTTCCAGCAATACAAAATATACCACTTTAAGGATTGAAATCTTTTTCAGAAAAAATAAATTACTGAAGGAAAGCAATAGCTCAAGAATGATAATAACCATAATTTTTAATTAACATCTATACTGTTATATAAAAGGACAAACCATTTCTCGTTTGTGATCACTAACCACGAAAACTACGAAAACTACTATACTCAAAACCAAATCTCATACTGCAGTTCCAGAAAGTATTAGCAATAATAAAATATACTGATTTTCAATTAATCTGTAATAATAAAATAGTATGTGGATAACAGTGAAGTTTGAAAGTTGACCAATAGGTAGCGAGTTTCATACATGATAGGTTACAAAAGTACGGTGTTATATAGAGCTAGAAATTTATATAAAATTTGCTTATTTTCAATTTAATTATTATTAATTAAGAAAGCTATAAATATGGTGTGTGACATGTGGATCCCAGGGAAGTTTAAAAATCGACCGATATGTGTCTCCATTCCCTAACTACTGACACATAATTACTGAACTCATCTAAACCAAATTTTAACTACATTAACTTCATAATTCAAGGAAGGTTTAAGGAACAATAATAAAATTTACAACAATGTACATTTCAAGGTATATTGTTGAGTGACAGAAGCAATGTTTGCCATGCTATCATATACTTTCATGCTAAGAAACTAAAATCTAACCTGATGGAATCACTAAAATTGTTTCTGCCAAATCAAAATGTAGATCCTTTGCTTTTAGATAATGTGTGCGAAATCATGATCCTAGGGCCTTTAGTTGTACGCACTGGTAATGTAGTCCATTATCCACATGAGTTTCCTAATTGTCTCTGTCCATCTATCTGGAATACCTATTCAAAAATTAAAATTGAAAATTGGATGGCCTATTATGCTTTTAAGAAATTTTCAAACACCTTGTAAGTACAATTTTAATTAAGTTAAAATATCATTAAAAAATGTTCAATGTGTTTAATAAAAGAGGTTTATCGATTAACAAAAAAAACTTCGTTTATTAGTTCACATTATCTAAGTTCTTTACATAAGACATCGGAAGCAGTCGCGACATGAGATAATAGTCAATTATAATTGCATTCTTTATCATCATGTAATTCAAGTGACATTTTAAAAAAATTATGTTACTACAAAAGACTGATTTACATGACAATTATTAGACCTATTTGGACATACGGAATTGAGCTTTGGGGCTCTACTAAACTATCTGATTCATTCCGTATCCAATCCTTGCAATCCAAAATCCTACGAGAAATCCTTATTGCTGCTTATTTTGTCACAAACCTATCCATAAAAATCTTAATGTTCCGTATGTTGCAGATTTAGTCCAAACCAGATACCTATCCTTTCTTAGTAAACTCCATAACCATTCAAATCCACTTGCTTGACACACTCCATTCCTGATAATCCTGAGAGGCGTATGAAAAGAAGACGGCCAAAGGATCTTCTAGTATTTTTTTTTGTTTTTTCATTTATTGATATTTACATCTGGAAAATAATATACAAGTAAATGAGTTGGCAGTGAATACAATGACATGTAAATAACTTGCGAAGAACTACTCACTTGTAGCACTTCAATAAAATAGTGGAATATCATACCTTCTAATATAAAATTTTTATTGAAGTGTTACTAGTGAGTAGTTCTTCACAAGTTATTTACAAGTAATTGTTATCATTATGATTAAATTTTCTTGTTATATATTGTGTACAGTTGTAAATATCAATAAATAGTTTTTTAAAAAATAATAATATTTTTCTATTTGTTTTTTCTTTTTTATTAGTAAATGATTAAATTTATTTTATTTTATTTCACAAACATAAATAAATTATACTTTTTTCCATAATTATATACATCGGATAAACAAGAAAAATTTCTTCGTATTGATATCGGTGAAAGATGCCCTATTTTCCAACAGGAGTTGAGGGAATTCCATTTCCTTACATATCTGATCCCTACCGCTCTCCTGGGCACATCAGTTCCTCATCATCATATTTGGCTTCTGTTCTGTCAGTCCCATCTTTTTTCGTCCCTCTCCATCATCGGTCTATATTCAGCATTCTTCCTAGAAATGGGAGTATTATTCGATAGTTCAACCCAGAAGTTATCATACCTTTTTATTTATAACAAGTATGATAAATAGGACTGATAAAATTTATTGCATTTTTTTTTTATATGAAGACTAGTTATGAATTTAGTACATCAAAGTAACTGGATAATTAATTAATTTAATTAACATTTAATTGAAGCTATTCAAGGATTTTTTAACTGTTACCTGATGATTCACTGAAACTTGCCAATTTATTCACTGGTCGTATCTAAATTAGGTTACCACCTATAATTATTAACCATGGTCACACATAATGTTATATTAAATGTAATAAAATTTATTAAAAAAAATAAGTTATTTCAGGTTTTTCGAAAATAACGTATATTTTTTAACCATCCAATTTATCTCGTATCCAATCCTTACAATCCAAAGTCCTTCGGAAAATCCTCAATGCTCCTTACTTTGTGACCAATAAATTTATCCATAAAGATCTTAATGTTGCATATGTTGCTGATTTAGCCAACACAAGATACCTATCCTTCATAGTAAGCTCCATAACCACTGTAATCCACTAGTCTCCCAACTTGCTTCCCCCTCCATCCCTGATAATCCTCCGAGGTGTTCTGAAAAGAAGATGGCCTAGAGATCTTCTAATGTAGAATTTTTATTGAAGTGCTACTGATGAGCAGTTCTTCACAAGTCATTTACATGCCATTGTATTCACTATCAACATATTTACTTGATGAATATCATTTTGTACAGTTGTAAATATCAAAAACAAAGGTAAAAAAAAAACTGTTCTCAAAAATGGTGCTAAATAGAATATTTTTGCCTCCATATTCAAATTATGGACACATGAAAATATAAAAACATGGAACAATTCTTAAAGGGAGAGGATTTTTTAATTATTTTTTTTTACGTGAATCGTCTTTAAATTTGCTACCATATGGGGCAATCCAAAAAACCTAATGATAACAAAATCAGGGGATACAATTTGGCGTTGTAGTTTCGAATCTATCCTCTACATCCAAAATTAAATTATACCGTTGAATAGCTAAAGGATCAAAGAATTCATTACAATAACCGAGAGCAGTGACGCATCACGCGCGGTGGAGGAGGAGGGGCCGCAATTTTAAGGTTATTTTGCTACCTTTCGAGATTTGTAAATAGGATAACTTTTGACTCTGAGAGGCTACGATGTTCATTTAAGTTTTATTCGTCAGCTGTCGTCAAAATCTTTTGATTGTATTTAAAAAAAATTTTTAAAGTAGTGACAGTGAATATGATTAGAATAAAAAAATAAAGGTGTCAGAATATAAAAATATTATCAAAAATATATAAAGTCGGCCTATACGCGTCGAAAAGCAAAACTCAAATGCAGAGATCGTATACGGTTGAAAAGGGCTTCTCAAGAGCAATAGAATGGTAATAATAAAACACCAATTGACCGAGTCAAGCAGTGCCGGGAATTTAAAAGTTCCTGATCAGCATTGTTTTGTACTTTTTACCGCCATTAATGCACAATGCTTGGTCGCGCACTCAGAAAACATCTCTACCGATACAATCATTAACCGATTTGATTATTTGGCAATCATCTATAATTAATAAAGTTATAGTGTAACACAATAATTATTTGTTTCTTTGCTTTTATCCTAAATACATAAATACAAGTATAAAAAAAATATAACCCGTTACATAAATTAATTCACGTACAACACATGGCCGTGTCCATGACACAGCCACATCCCTTTTTTTTTTTTTTTTTTTTTTTTTTTTTTTTTTTTTTTTTTTTTTTTTTTTTTTTTTTTTTTTTTTTTTTTTTTTTTTTTTTTTTTTTTTTTTTTTTTTTTGCAGAACTGTGTTATAGATAGACATATCCGTGGTCAAATGTTCTTCCCAGTGAAGGAGTAATTGAGTTTTTTTTGCTCAAACCGTTTCTGAAATAATATATTTGGACAGTTTTTGATATGACTTATTCCCTGTGGCTATCGATTTGTGGGTTGTAAATTAGAAAGTAAGTATCGATTCCTAACATACTGTGAATCAAGGTTCATTATCGAACTTCTATTGAGAGGGAGCATGCGGAGGTAGGTTATCAAACTTTGGAGGGAATCTGGAGAGGTATAGAGCGGCGAAGGTTGGCCGGACGGAAGAATGAGCTGGCCAGATGTTCTAATATCGCCCCATGAGATAGGGGGCCTTTTCATTTTCTTTTCCAACAGAATTGGGACTACAAGAAGGGGGAAGAACCGCCTTTGTGGTCCTGATCTTTGTTTGGGTGGAGCAAGCCTAGCATTGTTTACAAACTAATTAGTTACTGCCCACCTCTAGAATCCTTAATGACTCGGCCTAAGTTCTCTCCTCCAGCCGCTGGGACAAAGGCGACGCTCTGATAGGAAAAGCCATTAACTCTCTGAAGAAATACTTTTCATCCCAAAAATTACATAAAGTGCTCGCTCGGCATCAAAATCTATTGTCCCTTTAAGTTTTAATAGTTTCCAGCTGTAGCTATTATCTTGACACTTTCGTTTTTATAATAACTTTCTTTGACTTTAAAGAGATTCTTGTCGATAGAAATCGACACGTGTTTTAGCATTATAACTAGAAATTTATATTTGCCAGTATTATACTAAAGACCTAGAAGTGTTATCAATAAATAAAATTATATATATCATTTATATTTATGGAAATATTTCGTGACTGTTACTATTAAATGTTTAATAAGGTTCTTGAGGTTTAGTCAATTCATAAAAAAAATATTTTGGCTACGTTATGAGACTATATCGTTCTTATAATCATGCCCTACAGTGAAAAATCAGGTTTCAATAAAATTATATAAGTTATACAAGTTATTTCAAAACATAAAGCTAACGACAATATAAAAACTTTCATTAAAATAATTAACTGAATGAATGAATGAATTAATGTATTTTGTAAAAATACAATACAATCACAGGAGGTCAGACTTCAGAATGAACCCTCAAAATGAAAAAAAAAAAAAAATAATAATAAATAAAATAAATTGAAACAAACATAAAATCCAAACACATAATATAAAATTTAATAAATACACCACACATAATAAGTACAACTTAAAAAAAAAAAATTTTAGACTGAATAAAAAGGAAAACAAAATGTTAGACAAATAAAACTTTAACAAAATACTTCCGTGATAACTAATCACCATCTGAATTAAATGCTATGGTTATAAATAAATAGCTTTTAAATGCTTTTTGCTCTTAACGGGTAAAAGATTTTCCATGGTCAACTCAGGAGTAGGTTTGGGTAAGAGATACTTGCCTAAATATTTTAGCCTTTGTGTCCTAAATGCCAAACAATCCAGCAAAAACTGTGTGACACCATTGCTAACATTTGTGTCACAAAACTCACACAATTGATTAACTACTTATAATTAGAAAATATGGAGGAGCAGGAAACTACTTACAATGTTACTGGTGGATATGCTATTGGTACCTACTACATAATTATTACAATTCTGGTACACAACTAAACTTGGGAATTTTATGAAAAAAAAGGTTTGGGATGGAGGTTTTCAAGAGTTTTGTAGAGCAGGTAGACAGAATTTCTGTGTAATAAATGTATAAATGTTTATAAGTTTATGTGTTTATTATTACGAATGTATATTATAATTCTGAATGTATTAAATTGTAATAACATATATTGGGATTTAGGACGTCTGAATTTTGTTTATTGCGCGATTTTTAGATTTTTCATTGGTCATCATTCCAATAAACAAAAAATCAGACGTTCTAAATCTCAATTATACACATAAACTTATAATTGTTATTATTATTCCGTAAATTATGAATCGATCGATCGATTTTTTTTTGATCGGTAGATACTTTAAAGAGGTCCCATAAAAATTTTATTGAAACTCAGCACTTCAAGACCTACTTCAAGATAAAACCTATATGTACAAAGTAGAATTAAGAAGTAAAAACAAAAACATAATACACTTACTTACCACTAAAAATTGAAAAATAATGTTAATTTTTAGAAAAACAAAACAAATAACGACTTCAAGATTAAAGCTATATATACAACTTTGAAATAAAAAGAGAAAAATAATACTTTAATTACTTCAAAACAAAGAGAATTGTAGGATAATCAACGAAATTATAGATACTTATATACTTATTCACAATTTATGATTAGTTATTTTTTAAGTCGGTGATAATCAAAAGAAAAGGGATATCTAAAGAATGTATATAATTCTAAAGAAGTGTAAAAAGTTTCTTGAAAAGGCAGAATCAAACTGCCCTTACTTTATTTTCAAGATTGTACACATAGTTTTAATCTTGAAATCGATTTTTGTTTTTTCTTCTAAAAATCAACTTTTTAATAAATTTAGTTGAATTGGTTTTATTAATTTTCTTTTTTACATTTGGGCCCCAATTAGAGTACTACCAATGGGTAGTTCCTCTATAAGTTCTAATCATGCCATTATTTTGTATTGTATAAAGCATATTTACTAAATGTATTTTTATTAATACAGTTGTAAATTTCAATTAATAAAAGAGTAAAAAACATTTGGGCCTACTAAGGACAACGGGGCTCGTATCTACTCTTCGGTAAGGATCTTCTTTCTCTTCCATTATTCCTTCATTTTCTGACTATGAGCCAGCTTTCTCTCCTCTGTCTATTTGGTTCCTGTGGTCTTCCTACAGGTAAGGGACATTGGGAAAACCCCCTATCGGTCATCTTGCCGGAACTGCAGTCGCTCTTGTGTTTTATCCAGTGGGATCCTTAGTTGTTCGTGATCTGACTTCACTAATGTTATCCACTTGTTCTTAAAGGCCTAGTCTCTACCTGCCACTTTAAACATCCTGTTTGTTAAACTTTTGGGATTCATACGGGCAGAATTCATTGGGCCGTATCCTGAAGGTGCCATTCTCTTCCCTGACTGGTCCTAGTATCCTAAGGATTTTTCTCTCCTTGATCTCCAGCTTCCTGATTTGGCCCAAACGTATATCAGGCAACACTCCTAAAGGTAGGCAAGCTCAAACAAACGACGTGCTGGTTTTATTCATTATTATTTGTAATAGAAATTTATTTTTAATCCTAGGTATCGTTACCATCAATCGAGAATCGATTTTTTGTAATCGCTACAGGTATCGAGAATCTTTTTTTTTTTCTTTACTTTATTTTATTGTGGCTTTCAAGCCAAGCTCCAGAAACATGGTAAGAAAATTGACCCGCTTTGTCCCGGCTGTGGTGTACCGGAGACCGCTGAACATGTGGTAATAGCGTGCACTGCCTTTGAGGCACTGAGAGCCAAGCTACTGAGAGAAACAGGGCTCTACGTTCTAACTGAGAGCGATTTCGCTCAACTAGTTTCGGCTGACAACTACCCGTATTACAAAGGTTTTGTGTATGGTTGGAAAACTGAAGTGGGGGTAGAGCACTTCAACCTAGGAAGAAGGGGCCACGCCCCAGAAAGACCATAGGACAGAAATGATTCTGATGACAACCTCACCGAATAAAGCCTATGTAAACGTTAATGTAAAAACCATAAAATTTTAAAATTTTAATATAGGTATGTTGTATTTAATATAGGTAGGGTAAAGGCACCAGTAGTAGACACTATTGTGAGACTCTTGCGGTAGTTTTAGTAGTAGTTCAATAGATTCGACTCAAGCTCTTTTTTTTTTCCTACATACACCCAATAGCACTCTTATTGGTCCTAAATTATTTTTAAAATAACTCTATTATTGATGTTAAGATTGTTTTTAGACATTTTTTAAGAACATAGTTTTTCACCAATAGTTAGACACCTGTGTACCAGTAGTAGACACAGAAATGCACCAGTAGTTGACACTTCACTTACCAAATATATTTAGATTATTTTTCATGATTTTTTTTTTTTTTTTTTTTACAGAGGGTCTTGGATTTTAAATAGTAAAAAAATTGAAATATTAAAAAAATAACATATTTTTATTTAAATTAGGAAGGTAAAAAATAATAAAAACTTTTACTTTTATTTTTGTCTAAATGAATCACGTTCAATCTCTTTGCTCTCTTAAATAACTTCGAACAGAAATAATACAAGTAGCATTTATTACCACAATTGATATTACCACAATTTATATAAGTAGCTTATATAAAAAAGGAAGTTGATTTTTTTAAAAAAAAAGTTCAATAGCCATTGCTAGCTCAAGCTAATTTCACACAACGAAAATTCAAAAATCGTCATTTTTAAAATTTAATTACTAATTAAATTCAATCAATTATACAAAAAATTTGAATTTTCTAGTAGTTGACACTTTTGTCTACTACTGGAACAAGAGAGAAAATCAGTGTCCCAGTAGTAGACAGGTCGTTTTTGGGCTCATTCAAACAAAATTTGCTATAAAAAAATACATTATTTACTGAGTGGATTGTGTTCACTATCTTTAAAAACGAAATTTGTTATAAAATATTGTTACGATAAAATAATAATTTATGAAAATCAAACTAACATCCCTAAGCTACTGCAGTTAAGGGAAGAGCCTTTTACCATAGTGCTAATTTTAAAGTGACCTAACGTTTCCACTGCTACACATAATCTGCTACTACTTTGTAGTGGAAGTTCAGTAAAAGCTAAACTTTAAAATGGGACCATATTAAAATCGTTCTGATGGTTTTAACTCTTTTTTTTTTTTGGTTGAAGTTACAAGTGTCTACTACTGGCTCAGTGTCTATTACTGGTGCCTTTACCCTATGTAATTGTTTTATTAAATATAGATCTATTGTATTAAACATATGTGAAACGTTTAATGTTGAAATGTTATATTAAAATAATAATGTTAAACTGTTAAAACCAGCAATGATAGCTACATTGCCATCCCTGAAAAACCCGTGTAGCCGATAGGTAATGAAGGGAAATAAATAAAATTAAATTAAATTTTAAAAAAATGTATCGAGAATCGGAAAATTTTGGTACCGACTCCGCTACTTGAGACTTAATGCAGCTTCCATATTATATAAGGAGCCCTAGACGCCAGTCAATATCGAACGCTTGACCAACATCCAATAATAAGCCAATATAGTACAATGTCAGTTCCAGCGCAGAGGTTATGTACCTAACCGCTCATAGTAATAGATGTACGGTTTAATATAGTATCCTCAATCCAAATAGACAGCTACATAGTAGTGATATACAGTCAGGCGAGAATTCTTAAATAGAAAGTTCTGAAAAAACGTTTGTTTTATGAACTTAGATACGTCAAATTAATTCCATGTTCATCATTATTTCTTAGTCATATTATGCAGAGTCACATCATATTGTAAAGTCAACTGTTTCATTTAGAGTGTATAATAAATAGCGGTAAAGTATACGATGATAGATTAGATTAATTGATAAATTTTCTTATCACTTATCAGTGGATTACAGAATCACATAATCACTGATCTTTGCCCTTATCAAATAATTATGGATGGTTTGCTTGTTTAGCAGTCAAAACATAATTGTAAGCTTAAGCTGATATGTTTCATAAAAACCAATTGTGTTTGTCTCGCAGAAATAACAAGTGTGCCAACCCGAAAGATAATTTTCAGATAATTTCTTAAAATTACAAAAAATTTCTAAGACACAGTCATGTAACTTTTTTGATAACAACTTTTAAACTAACTTTGCATAGAGGCCATTGTTCAGAAACAAGCTTAGATTAGTGTTCTCAAGAGAGAATAAACTGTTGATAACAAAAAATAAGATTAACGTGCTTACAGTTCTAGATATTCATGCATTTATGCATCGATAAGAGACCCCTTTTAAGCACCCTCTCATTAAAGTGGGACCCTATTATTAATTACATTATTATCGTTAATATTTATTTGTTATCTCGCGTTTTGCGGCTTATGAACTGAGATGGGGAACAAGTCCAACCATCTTCAGCTTAGATTCATATTTTTTTTTTAATTTTATTTTATTCACATATTTAAAAATTTTCGAACGATTCTTGTCGTGTCCAAGAGTACTGCTTGTTGAGCCTTTCTTGGCACATGCAATAGCAATGACAGGTCATCAATGCCAACTATAGTGGATGTTGGAATTAGCCCGCTAGTCGAAATTACGATTGACGTCACCACTGCGATATCTAGGCGGTACAATCGCTTCAATTCAACGGCCAGTTCCTGATATTTTCGTAACTTCTCTCCGATGGTTGAAGTAATATTGTTGTCGTTGGGAATGGCAATATCGACTATCCGTGCTGTCTTCTCTTTTAGGTTTATAAGTAATATGTCCCCTACAGTATCCTTTAATGATATTCCACTAATCCCTGTTGAACAGATCCGCTACCTAGGACTCCACTTGGACAAACGTCTTACTTGGAATCCACATACAAGACTAAAACGACAAGAAACTGCCCGTCGTTACAGACTGCTTCAACATTTACTAGACAAACGTTCAAAGCTCCCAATTAATTAGAAAAGACTCATTTACATCACAGTGATTAGACCTATTTGGACGTACGGAGTTGAGCTTTGGGGCTCTACTAAACCATCCAATTCATCTCGTATCCAATCTTCGCAATCCAAAATCCTTTGAAAAATCCTCAATGCTCCTTACTATGTGACCAATAAACTTATCCATAAAAATCTTAATGTTCCATATGTTTCTGATTTAGCCCAAACCAGATACCTATCCTTCCATAGTAAGCTCCATAACCACTCCAATCCACTAGTCTCCCAACTTGCTTCCTCCTCCATCCCAGATAATCCTCCGAGGCGTCTGAAAAGAAGATGGCCTAGAGACCTTTTAGTGTAGATTTTATTGAAGTGCTACTAGTGAGTAGTTCTTCACAAGTTATTTACATGCCATTGTATTCACTGTCAACACATTTACTTGTTGTATATTATTTTGTACAGTTGTAAATACCAATAAATGGAAAAAAAAAATAAGTAATATGTCTGGTTTGTTGTGTCGCACAGTGTGGTCCGTCAGAATTGACTCGTTTCAATATAGCTTGAGAGGCCCATTTTGAAGCAACCTATCGGGCTTATACCTATAATATGGTGTATGTTTCTCTAATAGGTTCAACTTCCTGGCTATGGACTGATGATCAATTTTGGCCACATTATTATGCCTTTGGAGATACTCCGAATTGGCTAGTACTACTTATCCACCAGTGATATGCTGGATCGACTCCAGTGACGCGGAACATAGTCGACATTTGTCCGAAATGGATGTGTCTTTAAGAAAATGTCTCCTATAGGATCTTGTGGCGATTACTTGTTCTTGGATGGCCATGATGAAGCCTTCCGTTTCTGAGAATAGTCTCCAGGCAGTCAACCATTATAAAGATTCTTCTTTGTCAATGTTAGTTTCGTTTAGTTCATTATCATTATTAATATTATTATTACTATTAATAACGAGGAAACTCTAATGGTTTCGAATGCTGACCACATCACCTCATTTCAAACACGTTGTTCTCGAAACAATATTTCCTTACTGAGTTCTAATTGAAAGATCCTTAAATTAAAGAATCCTGGGTTAAAGCGGTGAAGGTTTCTTATTTTATATTTTTTATTTATTTCTTTCCTTACTTCTTGAGTCAAAATAACTAAGCTATCGTAACAAAATGAAAAATTAATTCATGGATTATATGGAAGAAAGAATTTTTCTTAGAATGAAGTTTAAGGTTTAGAACTTCATTATAAATTATCGCATGTATTAAAATTATATTCATAGCATTCAAATACGAATTAATAATGGTAGTGATAATGACTTAAGAACGTCGTTCCTTCACTAATGTGTTAACCGAGAAAGTAAAGCTGCTCCGCTAATTGACAAGTAAATACTTGTACAACCTGTTAACACCTCAATACAAACAAATGCTAGTTATGATAGCAAATATTGTCATTTCTTACGTCATTTATTTCTTTAATCAAATGCACCAAACATCGTTTGTATTTATTTATGGTTAAAAAAAATTTGTATCATGCAACGCTTCCACACATAAATGCCGTGACTTTAATGCCCTTAGGATGCAACGTATGTATAAATATTTAATATAAAGGGTGTTCGGAAGATCGTTGGCCAAAGAGGTATCTCTAGGGAGGTTCATTTTGAACCTATTTAAGGTCACTTACGTATATCCAAAGTCTTACTTTTTTTTTTTAAAAAATGGTCAAAACAAAACATCTATGCCTTATAAATTCGTTGTTTACTGATACATCAACGCCTGTATGTTTACTAATACACTGTCCATATCAAATAAAAAAGATTTTTGCAAAAAACACATACAAAAATGCTTTAAATTGAAAAATATGTCATTTACAAAATTTAAGTTTATTAAATTGTGCGTCTAAAGACATCTCTTAAGCTGAATTTTATTTAGGCGTTTAGCCACAATCGATTGTCAAAAATCGACAAATTTCGCCAACTTTCTCAAAAAGTTAGTTTTGGCCATGTTTAAGAGTCTATAACACAAAAATGGCTAATCCAATCAAAAAATGTTACATAATAATAGTTGTAGATCATTAGTTCGGTTTGCTATTAAAGCGTGTTTTTTTAGTTTTTTAAATTTACATTTTGTAATTGAAAGGATCAAACAAGTTAAATTAATAATTAAATTAAATTATTAATTAATGATTATTCGAAATAAATTGAGAGAACATTGGGGTTTTAAACGTGACTTGTTTCATTCAAACCAATTATATCTCCTAAACGGTAGCTCCTAGCAAACAATGTTATATAACAAAAAATATCCTACAATAATTTTAAAATCGGGATATTGCCATCGAATTTCCAATTCTAGCAACGAAAACAAAGCTACAGCGTATCAAAATTACATTTCTGTTGAGGGTGAAAAAAATTTCAAAACAAAAAATTATAGACCTCCCTCCAGCTAAAATACATAGCCATATTAAAAAAAAAAAAAAAAATACCTCAAGTTACAATTAAAACTATAAAACTATAATAAAATATATATATTTATTTATTCGAAAATAATCAGGGATACAGTCAAAGAGAAACAATACGTCAAAGTAGAATACTTCAATGCGTACGAACGTTTCGACCTACCTTACAGGTTTCTTCAGGGCCACCGAACCACGCTGGACAAGATCTGCAAGGCAGGTCGAAACGTTGGCAAGCATTAAAATATTTCTACTTAGACGTCGTGTTTCTGCATCCCTAATTATCTTTTTCTCCACTCATCTTAAGAGTCAACTATACTTTTATCATTACTTATTTATTCTTTAGCACTTGCAATTTTATAAGACTAAAATTAGGTTATGATATCCTTAAACATTATTGAATCAGAAATAATGAATCATCCCACTCATTAAAATTAAAGTATTCATGAGTCGATGTTTTATTCAAGACACAAACTGTAGGTTCCATGCATCTACAATAGGCTTACACAACGACGAAGGACAAACATCCAATCTCGGATCGTCAAACACAATTTTTGATATTTATTTTCTTTCAACCTACTTAACCTCTTGGAATCCCTACTAGACCAGGTAATGAAGATCAAAAATATCAGACTATAAAAAAAATCTTACCAGTTCTAGATTTCAAACTGGAAGAGAAACAACATATAGCAAAATTATCTATAATATTATATAAAAAGACAAGCCATTTTTCGTTTGAGATCTCTAAACGCGAAAACTACTCAACCAATCTGAACCAAATTTTATCTACATCATCTTCATAGTTCAAGAAAGGTTTAAAAATAATAAAACTTAAATATTTTCAATTATATTGCCATAAAAAAACGATAAATATGGGGTGCGCAGTGAAGTTTGATAATCGACCAATAGGTGGCGAGCACCATTCGAGAGAGCTTTCGAAGGTACTTTATATAGAACTAGAAATTTATGATCAAATTTACTCATTTTCTGTTCAATTGTTATTAAAAAATCTATAAATATATGGAGCGACATGTGGATCCCGACCGATCGTGGCCATTCTGCATCATAATAGTTTGCAATGGTAAAACTACTAAACCTAACTGTATCAAATTTTAACTACATCACAGTTCTAGGAAGGGTTATAATAATAAATTTTACTATGATAATAAACAAAATTTACAGTGTTGAGTCGCACAAACGAGGTTTGCCAAACTGTCATATACTTTTAAGGTTAGAAATTAAAATCCAACCAGAAGGATCGATAAAATTATTTCTACCAAATTGGATTTCTAATTATGCTTTTACGTACTCTTCAAACACCTAATCAATGCAATTTTAACCAGATTTAAAATTACTGCCATGCGTGAAAATATCATTGAAGAAATAATGCTAATTTCCATTCTTCAATACAAGATTTTTATTGATAAACACATGAAATTCAATTATTAGTTAAAATAATTTAAGTTCTTTATCTACTATATATTTGTCAAATACCACTCACTCATTTATCACGAAATCTCAGAAACCGCCAAACGGATTGGAATGAAATTCGATATGTAGCTTCCTCTAGGGCTGTAGGTGCTCGCTAAGAAAGGAATTTTAAAAATACGGCCTAGATCGCGGCTAATTCGCGAAAAATGCGATTACAATTTTTATTGGATGAATAATAAAATATTAATTATCATATGGTATTTGGAGATAAGCTAAGTTAAAAAATAGGTTAGATGTTTAAGCCGCACACTTTGACCACAAATTAAGTTCCTTTTAGTTGTAAACAAACAAAAATACGATCGATGTCGAAACCTTATAATATTGGTACTTTCTGTGAACTGATGGTGGCTGCAGAGGTTACTTACAACTTTGAGTTGTTTCGTGACGAGAAGCTATTAAAAGACTTATGTTAAAGAGGAGGTTAAAAGACTTCTCTGGTGATGACATGTAAGGCCAGTCATATAAGAATCAAAAACTTTTTCTTTATCAACTGTATGATTCTCTTTAGTATCGTCTCATGTTCTACCATGGAGAAGATGGTACAGTATTAACATCCCTCACTGTGACCCAAACAGCAATACACCAATTAAGAAAACTGTGTCTGCAGCTGATTTTTACGCCTAAATGTTAGTGGAGCGAGAGGTGAAGAACCTTATTTACTTTAATTTCGTAATCTCCTCAACCAATTTATGTTTATGTACGCAAAAATAGAAACAAAAAAAAAATAAACTGTCTTCGGAAAAAAATCAAAAAAGTTGAGAAGTTGAAACTAATTCACTTAAAGTATGCGATAAGAAAAGCTGATGGTCTGGTATCAGAGCTGAGTAAGATGGTAGAGCTGCCTCGAAGCTTCAAGGACTATCAAAAAATATAAACTCTGCAAATTTTCAAATTTACTTATTGAAATTATTCTAAGAATGGAATTCTTTAGGTTTATTTAAGTAATAATAATTATCAACGTTAAGCTTAACTTTTACTAATTTAAGTTGTCTTCATTCTCATGATATTAAACCGTAGCGGAGCAGGGTACTTTCAGCTAGTTTATGATAAAGGGCGAAGCCGCGACGGGATATGCTTGTTTTTAATAAAATAATGACTACCGTGGAAATGAGTATTATTTTAGAAATATGAAATATCTTCAAATGAAGAAGATCCCTTGGCAACCTTCTTTTCATACAGCTCGGAGGTTTATCATTTCTACAAATGAATTTCGTCTCGGGTGTTAAACATATGTGTTATAATGGTAACCTCAAGAGATTTGAAGAGTAATTGGACAGGAATAAAAAACCACAAGATATAACATGACTAAACCATAGCTCACCCTTAAAAACTAATTAGATTTTAGTGGAGCATGCCTGGCTTAATCCATTATTCTTTTTTACTGCAACAGTTACTGCCATGAACTGGAAACTTTATGAAAAATTGCGAGGAAAAAAAAAAAACAACCTATAAACCTAAAGGGTATAATTGTACATCATGACAATGCATACATCTTTATGGAAGAAGATTGGCCGTATAGAAGCTTCAGGAGTTGAATAGAGAGGTCATTCACCATCGGGCATATTTGCTGGATCTTTTTCAAACTTATTTCTATTTCTTCCGTCTGGACAACTTTTTAAGACATAAAAATATTGAAAACGAAAATGAGCTGAAATCAGTATTATAATAGTTTGCATCTGGTTTGAAACTTAATTTTTAAATTTGGGATAGAAATGTTTATTTCACCCGAAGGAGCATATTTTGATTATTAGAGGTTTGATTATTAGAAAGAAGAATTTTCTAATATGTAATATTTCAACCTAATATATTTATCATTTAAATCATTTACTTTTTCTATATATTTCCGAATTTCGATAAGTAGACTTTAAGAAATGTTCCATTATTACCAACATATTTTTTAACACTTTAATTCATAATATTTATAATTTGGTTATAATTCTATAATTTTTTTTTTATATATACATTTATTGAAATTTACAACTGTACAAAATATAACATCAAGTAAATGTATTGACAACGATAATGATAACATATTAAAAAGAAAATAACTACTTGAAACTACTTGAAAAGAACTACTCATCAGTAGCACTTTATTAAAAATTCTGCATTAAAAGGTCTCTAGGCCATCTTCGTTTCAGACGCATCGGAAGAATATCTGGAATGGAGTGGGAAGCAAGTTGGGAAACTAACGGATTTAAGTGATTATGGAGTTTACTATGAAAGTTAAACAAAAAAAACAAAAAACAACACCATATTGAAGCTAGTAAACTCCTTGGAATAGCGGAATGAAAATATAATTGCCCATATGTTTCAAAAGATTTCCGTATTTTTTTTCCAATTCACACAACAAACAACCGATAGGTAATAGCAACTTCCTATTCCGAAATTACTTGATGAGAATTCTGGAGAAAGACGGTAGAAGAATACGCGGCTTCCCACCATTATCTACACAACAGTTGCATGCAATTATGTCAATTGAGCGATGTGAAAGTGGACAGCAATAAACGTTAGAGAATGCAAATACCTCTATAGTGCATTAAAAAAAAAAAGGAAATAAAAAAAAGGAAAGGCAAATGGAAGCAAATTAAGGAGCCATGAAAGCAAAATGAGAAGAAACTTAAAGATGAACTGCCGAGTTAAAACGCGTGTGAGGCCAGCCTTGAAGGACACAAGGACAATTTCTCCAACTCCTGTCAGATTCGTGCAACAATCTTATCGCCGTATCTTTTCTTCAATCTGTCATCTCTTCTTTTCTTATCTTCCGGTCTTTATCCAATTTGGCCCTGTCTCTCCCTCCTACGGTCCTTCCTGCTCTCCAGACAATGGCTCTGCCACAAGTCACGCTTTTTAGAGCCGGCAGCGAAAATAAAAGACGTAGCTTCAATGAATAGAACAAGCGTCTCCATTGTTTTAAGGCGTTAAATATATCTATGTGGCTACTTAATTATTATTATTTTTTAATTTAGCAAGTAATATGGTTTGTGAAGAAGATCTGGCAGTAATGCGAACTTGATGTAACATTTTAAACAATATGAAACTCCTATGCAGATAAAGCAATAATTCATCTACCTTTATTTTATTTTTTTTTTTTTATATACATTATTGAAATTTACAACTGTACAGAATATATACATCATGTAAATGTATTGACAACGGTTATAGTAACATGTTAAAACTTGAAAAGAACTACTCATCAGTAGTACTTTATTAAAACTTCTACACTAGAAGGTCTCTAGGCCATCTTCGTTTCAGACGCCTCGGAGGATTATCAGGAATGGAGTGGGAAGCAAGGTGAGAAACTGATGTGATTAAGGAGCTTACTATTAAAGGATAGGTATCTGGTGTGGGCTAAATCAGCAACATATAGAACATTAAGATCTGTATGGATAAGTTGTTTGTTTGTTTATTTCGTTTAACGTCACTTTATGCTGCTATGGCTAATCGGACGATGCTACTGTGGGAGTCCTAAATTTCGCCTATCCAAGTATAATTAGGATAGGGATCTTTAACGAGTACCTGACATCGCACAGGCTCGGGATCCCCATTTTACGTCCCTTCCGAAGGACGGCATAGCTAAGGATTTTTTACTCCCTTTAAAAAATCTTAAGGTCATCTGCCGGGCTGCGAACCCGCGATCTTGGGTTTTCTATGGATAAGTTTATTGGTGACAAAGTAAGGAGCATTGAGGATTTTACGAAGGATTTTGAATTGTAAGGATTGGATACGAGATGAATTGGATCATACCTTTATTAATGGTTTATCTATTTGAGGAAGTAACTTTCAAAACGTGTTTTCTCACCAAAAAAGTGTTTTGAGTTTTTTGTTTCACTAGATTTGTTCTTCAGAACTCTACTATATGAGATGAGTATTAGTCATTAAAACAAGCTTTGTCCCATCCAAAATTAGTAAACAAAATCAGGGTTTCAAGCAAAGAGTGTTTTGTCCATAACCTGTTTTTAGTTCAGATCATGATTTGTCCACTAAGCCAATGGGAACGCTGCATTATTGACAATAATGACAACATTGACAATTATCGCTTATGCTGGTACATTGTTGTACTTTTTGACTTTTCAAGTGTTCGAAATGATATGGAAGAGGATCAAACGTATGACTGTTTAGAAAATGAAAATATTCCCCGAAAATTATGAGTGCCATTAACATACATCATCTATTATGTAATTATAATTTTTATTTTGTCTAATTTTGAGCAAACAGTGACTTCTGTAAAATAGAACATAGCCACTTCAGTGTTTTGTCCCTGTGTTATTTCATCAAACCGTGTTTTATCCACTGAGTTCTTCAAAACGTGTTTTGTCCATATTTAAAACTAAAAATGCTATTTTTAGGAGTAAAGGATATTTCTGATCCTTGTAATGTGTTTTTTTAGATTCTATAAGTTTAATTAGGAATTTTTTGTTTCTGGAGGGTAATTAAATCTCATAATATACGTTTTTTGTTGTTTCATAAAACTGGGATTACTGTGACAAAACACGTTTTGAAAGCTACCTCCTCATTTATTAGAATCTTATATATAGTATTTCAAATATAAAAAAAAGCTATTTGCGGTTTACTAATTGATTTATTGAATAATTGTTTTGTTTTTTCTATAGATTTGGTTTGCTTCTGTAACTCTCAAAAGGATTTTTTTTCTGTTATTGCATTTTTTTATTTTTTTTAACGAGAATCGAAAGTTCGGTACCGACAAATAATATGTACCATTTATCATTCAAACAAGACTATAATAACTGTATATATATATATATATATATATATATATATATATATATATATATATATATATATATATATATATATATATATATACGTATTAATACTTATTTGTAAACAAAGAATGAACTAGTCAAAACAAGTTGTAAACACCATTTACGTAATTTAGAAAATCCATTTTTCAAATACTGGTTTCTGGTTAATGGATCGTAAAATGAACGCTGCCTTAAAAATATTTCTTTTATGACATTACATGATTGATTGCTTTGGAGCTCAATCCAACGAGCCAGATTCGAATAATAACAAAAACAAAATTAACCGTATTGTTCCGAAAAGTAACATTAATGATATGTTATGAAGTGAACCAATTTGTGGAGCAACCTGTGATGTATTTCATAGTATTATTAATATGATTCTGTGGTTGGTTGCAACAGTAACAATTGTTACGTTATCAGTCACGCAACATTGTATAATAACCTAAAGAGGATCAGATCACATATTCAAACAGAGAAATATGAACTTTCATATTAGTTTTGATTAAGATTGAGGTCTACGTTCATTATCAATGGGTTCTAAACTTTTCTTTGAAAATTTAATAAAATAAATCCTAATAATAATAATAAATAAATAAATGTAATAACATAGAGTCCTGTGATCTGGTGTCGCTTTATTGACAGTTAAACAATAAAGTTTAAGTTTTCCTTTATTTTCAATTAAACAATAATGTTTTTCTTTACTTTGTATTGCAATGAAGAGTTTATTATGTTTAAAACGCACATTTCCATTAAGGGATTGTCATAATGTTTTATTTACACAAGTAACTGATTTGTATGCCCAATGAGAACACTATGTTCTTTTTTGTTTCAAAAGTAAATTTCTCCATGAAATCGAAACAGAATCATTACTTTTAACATATCATTCAAAAGCTAATTAAATCTGCAACTTTTTATGAGACTTGTAGTTTTGTGGATATTTTTTTTCGAAAAATGGTGAGCGTTGAAATAATAGAAGAAATTGTAAGATTTAGATCTAGATCCCAAGTTAAGATTTAGATTCCAACTTTGTAAAAATCAAGGTTACATGTACTTTGCTTTTATAGGAAATTTAATGCTAGATCCGAAAATGTGGTCGAAATTTGAAAAATATTTAAACAAAGTGCAGATATTACAGCTTATATGATAAGAAACGTCATTTCCTCAAAAAAGTATTCGATTTATCGTATATTTGCAACGCAACCGATTAGAATAGAGAGGTGAGGTCTTTGGCATTTTTCTACATTTTTGATCTAGTTTCATCAAATTTTTTTTTTTTTTATACTAAGAGATACTCACCCTGTATGTGTGAGTGTGAATGATATATATATATATATATATATATATTATGGATAAATTTCTTGACTGTTACTATTAAATGTTTAGTAAGGTTCTTTAGGTTCAGTCATAAAATAAAAAATCAACTATTTTGGCGACGTTTCGAGACTATATTGTTCTCATAATCATGCCCTACAGTGAAAAAACAGGTTACAATAAAATTATATAAGTTATACAAGTTATTTCGAAACATAAAGTTAGCTACAGTACAGGTATATAACAACATGTGTAGGGTAATAAAAATATATATAATTACAGAATATAGAGGAGTATGAAGCTATTTACAATGTTACTGGTAGATATGAATAGTCCAACAATTCTAGTACACAACTAACCTAGGGGAGTGAGTTTAAACAGACAGTTAACAAGGGTTAGTGGGGAAAAACCCTTTAAATACATCATACAAACCATTCTTCCATTTATTAGTATATTACACTGAAATATTTTTGTACCTGCACCTTTGGGAATACCCACACAGTCCTTTTAACTTAATTTTTGAGAAATAGGGTTTTTCCCCACTAAACCTTGTTAACTGTCTGTTTAAACTCATTACCTTAGGTTAGTTGTGTACTACAATTGTTAGTCTATTCATATCCACCAGTAACATTGTAAGTAGCTTCATACTCCTCTATATTCTGTAATTATATATATTTTTATTACCCTACACATATTGTTATATACCTGTACTGTAGCTAACTTTATGTTTTGAAATAACCTGTATAACTTATATAATTTTATTGTAACCTGTTTTTTCACTGTAGGGCATGATTATAACCTCGCCAAAATTTTTTTACTGTTTAGGGAACCTCAAGAACCTTATGATTATGAGAACAATATAGTCTATATATATATATATGGATCACGAAGATTTGCCTGGTTCGGATACCCCCGTGGCCTAGTCGCCCAAAGAGGTGGAGTTTCGATTGGGTTTTTTCTCTTCAAAAATAAAATTTATTTATGACTGAACCTTTCAAGAAAAATTACTAAATGTATATATATATATATATATATATATATATATATATATATATATATATATATATATATATATATATATATATATATATTATAAAGGAATTATCCTTTTTATTATTATTATTTTTTATTTAACTGATAAATCACTTAGGATCATCAGCAATCTCTTCTATACAAGGGGAAAACATTGAAACAGACTTCCAAACGGAACAAAAACACACCTGACACAAAATAAATCTTGTTCCCCAGAAGAGACAATCCGCTGACGGGAGAACATCTCGCCGATGAGGATAACGGGTCCAAAGCCCAAGAACAGGAGGTGCGGAAGAAGGTCACTCACGGCTCGCCTTGTGTAAGCATCTCCTCGGGCCATTGTACGTAGCATCTTCGGATCTAGGTCGCCCGCATTCATATAACTGTTACGGCCCAGACTCAACTACGCTTACGACACCGTTTTGTCAGTTCCTATATTTTTTTTAGGAAACCTTTGAAGATGAGAAGAACCGTAAGATGGACCTTAAAATATCTTTATGGTCTGCAATATGCTTCCAGTTGTTTTCGTCTTCAGCAACCCAGAATCTTTGATACCCAAACAAGTACAATGGGTACCCGATCAACCGATCCTATTTTTTATAGCACCCCAGCCGCATAGTGGTCTAAAAGACAAAACTAAAAGCGGAAAAAATCATAATAAACTTTTTTTAAATGATCGTAAGGACTTGCGGATGGTCTCATTCGATTCAGAAATAAAAACAGGTTTACAAAATTAACTTTTTATAATTTTTTAAGTAGCTAATAAATATTTTCTTTATATTTACAAGATAATGAAGCTATAAAAAATAAAGTGAATAATTATAAAAATTATATACAGTCACTATATACATTTGATGAGATGTGCGAGATCCCTAGAACTCATCCCATCCCCATTAGTGAAGAAATCAAACGATGTTCTTTTTGGAAATATTAATTGTCCACATAATTGACGTGCTTAGTTGTGTCTACTTTCGTACAAATTCGAAACTGCTCTAAAGTGGAAATGGTATTTATTGGCCTCAAACTCAAGATTAAAAAAATCTTTAAAAAATGACAGTGTGTCAATCGTCTTGACGCGCATAAAATTTTATTTATTACTAATATTTGATTTTTTTTTTATATACATATATTGAAATTGACAACTGTACAAAATATATACATCGAGTAAATGTATTGACAACGATAATAATAAAATATTAAAACTTGAAAAGAACTACTCATCAGTAGCACTTTATTAGAAATTCTACACTAGAAGGTCTCTGGGCCATCTTCTTTTCAGACGCCTCGGAGGATTATCAGGAATGGAGTGGGAAGCAATTTGACAAACTAACGGATTTGAGTGATTATACAGCTCACTATGAAAGGATAGATATCTGGTTCGGGCTAAGTCAACAACATATGGAACATTTAGATCTTTGTGAATAAGTTTATTGGTAACAAAGTAAGGAGCATTGAGGATTTTTCGAAGGATTTTGGATTTTGGATACAAGATGAATTGGATGGTTTAGTAGAGCCCCAAAGCTCAACTCCGTAAGTCCAAATAGGTCTAATCACAGTCATGAACTGTATATTATCATCAAAATAAATTATTTTTTAATTGTTACTTATTTTACTTTCTTAAAACTCTGATATATATTAAAATCTTTAATAACTATTAAACTTTTTTTTTTCATAAAATAAAATCGGAACAAATAAAATATTAGAATTGGTAGACTGATATGAGAAGACGCCAGCAGCTCTACAAATGACAGATATAAAAATGGCGAGGAGACAGATCTGATTTCAAACTTTGATTTATTTCTTCTTATATCAACCCTTTTTCTCCACCGTCCGCCTAAAGATATTAAATTTTATGAAAAATAATAAAAAGTATTTGATCATGTGGTTATTTTCTTGATTAGCAATTTTAATGGTACATTAAAACTATATTTTTCTATTGAGGTTTACGGTTATGAATTTTAAAAATCACCTGAAGTAAGTTATTAATCTATATGTTAATAATAAATAATATTATATAAATAATTACTAAAAACATGAGATTTTTAAAACTTTGCCTATCTGTATGGACTTTAGGATTCAATTCTTTTTAATAACATTTTTCAATACGTGTTTTCAAATATTGAAGAATTGTATTTACTAAATAAATATTGCTTCTAAAAATAAAAATACAAGAAATAGTCATTTGTACCAAAGGCCATTTGTTTTTTCTGTCGCCGGCAGGACCCAATCAGTCATCTGCTGCCTTTGGTCTGTACAGCAAATTACTATTCCATAGCAAAAAATAAAAAATAATTCTTAATAAGAGAAATAAAAAGATTTCTTTTGAAAAATAGTAAAGTATTAAAACTACTATAAAAAAAAACTATCATTTAAAAATTAAATATTTTATAGTGTACAATAGAACACAACTAAAAATAAAAACACCCATCTCGAAAAAATACTATCAGAAACTCAAAAATACTTACAACAGAAACAACACGTATAATGTTTGCATTATTTTAATAACATTTAAAAAAAAAACTTTATAAAAAAAAAAAAAAAAAAAAAAAAAAAAAAAAAAAAAAAAAAAAAAAAAAAAAAAAAAAAAAAAAAAAAAAAAAAAAAAAAAAAAAAAAAAAAAAAAAAAAAAAAAAAAAAAAAAAAAAAAGGATGAAATAATAACTGTAACACAGAACCGAAAATAATCGAATCAAATCATGATATTAAACTCTTCAAAAACTACAATCAATTACAAGGTTAAACTATCGTTACGTTGTCTATAAAACATTCAACTGTTTCCAATCAATAGGTCATGAACCAAATCAATAATTAGTACCAGCGAGGAGATATACAAATAGAGCTGCTATTGAGATAGGGTGGGGCTACAGGCAGGTAGGACTAGTATTCCCCCACCACTACGCTACCCAGGGTTAGCCCAGTTCCCAACTCACCAACATTATTTAAGACTGCTGCTGGTACAGGTATAGGTAATAAAAAATTCCTTCAAACACAGTGTATCATTTTTTATTTAAACTTTGTTAATAAAAAGGATTTTTATTGAATATAAATGTTATAATTACTAATAAAAATTCAAATATTTCAAAGTATTGTGATACTTTTGACGTGGAGTTTATTATAAAAAAGTAATTGCATTTAACACCATCGTGAACTATTTGACTAGGTACAATGAAAGAATTTTGCGTTAGTTACTTACCTATGAAAGCTAAGCTGCTTATCATTTTTAGTCCCAGTCTTGTTGTTCTTACATCCAATTGCAGCACAAAAAGGCATACTTAATGTGGAATGAATTTATAAACAAAATAAAAGCTCAACAAGAATAGGTTTAGGTAAAAAATAAGAAATTAAAAGCAAACACTTGTAACTTTAGTTGTAACTTTTGAGGTTAGGGTAGTATAGTGGAGGAGGAACGAATCCCACCCCCACTCCACTCGTGACTGCTCTATTGTATATCTCCTCGCTGGTTAGCACAATATTAATTAAAATTGGCATAATAAATAAATTAATAAGCAATAACGTATATGCACCAATAGTAGCTACCAAAGTTGGGCAAAATTTAATCCATTGATTTAATCTTGATTAAATCTTTTATCCATTTTTAGTGAACTAATGATTATTTAACAGAAAAATTTAATCATTATGAAATTAGGTCATTGGTTCAAGGAAATTAGTTGTTCAAAAGCTAGGACTAAATTTTTAAACTAAATTAAACTACTGTAGGGCTACTTGAATAAACAAATGAATGAATAATGAACTTTGTTCTGGAGCATAATTTTGTCAATGAACGAACTATGACTCTATGCCTCTGACATACTTTAGGAATCGAATCCGTATTTTGATAGTATCGATTTATGAATATATTAATTATGAGTGTAATATTAAATATAAATATATATTACGTAATAAATTAAAAAAAAAAAAATTATTTATTTATTGAAATTTACAACTGTACATAAAAAAAAACAAAAAAACAAAAACGTACATCCAGTAAATGTGATAATAAAATAAAATAATAAAATGGCAATGGCTTGTGAAGCAACTACCCACAGGTAGCACTTCAATAATAGTTGTATTTGAGAAGGTACCGAGGCCATCTTCTTTTCAGACGCCTCGGAGGGTTGTCAGGAATAGAATGGGAAGCGAGTTGAGAGACTAGTGGAATTGAATGGTTATGGAGTTTACTATGAAATGATAGGTATCTGGTTTGGGCTAAATCAGCAACATATGGAACATTAAGATCTTTATGGATAAGTTTAGTCATAGTTAGTCACAAAGTAAGGGGCATTAAGGATTTTTCGAAGGATTTTGGATTGTAAGGATTAGATACGAGATGAATTGGATGGTTTAGTAGAGCCCCAAAGCTCAACTCCGTACGTCCAAATAGGTCTAATCACGTTTGTCTAGTAAATGTTAAAGTAAGTAATCTGTAAGGAAGGGCAGTTTCTTGTCGCTTTAGTCTTGCATGTGGATTCCAAGTAAGACGTTTGTCCAAGTGGAGTCCTAGGTAGCGGATCTGTTGAACATGGTTTAGTGGAATATCATAAAAAAGATTAAATCTAAAAAATAACATTTTACGTTGAACTTTAATTCGGGGGTTAAGATAAGGAACTATTCCAACTAGGGCAAGAAGGACAGATTACCAACCTATTCTAGCCAGACTAGGAAGGACAAGCTTCATTTCGTGGGTTCACCATTAAATTTTAACCCGCCCATATGGAGCAATAAAACAAAATAAAATCATTAAAACTAACAACGATCAGACATTTAATCAGCTAAAACAAGAAAATAAGAAAAAGTTACTGGTAATTGTGAAATAACAGTAAAAAATCAACTGTTAACTGGAGAAGCGACGGCAAGAAAATATAAATTTGCTTGCTTTTGAAACTTCGTCGATTTTAATTTAATGGAAAACAAACCAGGCTATGTAAAATGATTCTTAAATTTAAAGTAAGCAAGAAACGTAATAGGTATTGATCAGATCGCATAAGGAAACACCATTAAAAATTATGAATATAAAAAACTTATTTATGCATACAATGGATTATTATGAGGGCCGGAACGGGGTACCTAATATATACCAGCAGCCCCTACATACAAAATATTTAGACTCACAATCAGTGCAACATGTATGAAGTATGAAGTTTCATATACGTATGAGATTTTTCTCAAGCTGAGACGAGACTTATTTTAGTTTGCCAATTTATTATTATTATTTTTTTTTTTTTTTGATAAGGATGTGTTTTTAATCTATACTTCTTTAGTGCCACGTTTTTTTTCACACTCAAGAATGTTATACGACGCTCCACTGATCTCCGTTGAACAGAACCGGTACCTAGGACTCCATCTGGATAAACGTCTTACTTGGAATCCACATACAAGACTGAAACCACAAGAAACTGGCCGTCGTTATCGACTACTTCAACATTTACTTGAATGTTCCAACCTTTCAATTAATTACAAAAGACTCATTTACATAACAATAATTAGACCAATTTGGGCATACGGAGTTGAGCTCTGGGCCTCCACTAAACCATCCAATTCATCTCGTATCCAATCCTTATAATCCAGAATCCTTAGAAAAATCTTAAATGCTCCTTACTACGTCACAAACAAACTTATTCACAAAGATCTTAATATACCTTACGTTTCTAAATTAGCTCAAACCAGATATCAATCCTTCCATAGCAAACTCCACAACCATTAGTATCACAACTTGCTACTTATTCCATTCCAGATAACCCTCCGAGGCGCCTGAAAAGCAGATGGCCTAGGTACCTTCTAATATAGTGCTTCATCATGTAGAACCTTCTTAAGTGCTACCAATGGGTAGGTGCTTTAAAAACAAGTGACGTGTCATTTTTATCTATGTTTTCACATTTACTTGATGTATTATATTTTATGGAGAAGAAGATAGTCAGGGATGCAGTCAAAGTAACACCACGTCAAAGAAGAATTCTTTAATACGTGCCAACGTTTCGACCTGCGTTGCAGGTCTTCTTCAGGGCCACCGAACCACACTTGTGAGGAGAAGGACGATGACGTGGTGTTACTTTGACCGCATCCCTGACTATCTTCTTCTCCATTCATCATCCAGTCAACCATACTTTTATCATCATGGATCGTAATCTTCTGGGCCAAGAACAAGAATCTAGAGTGACTTCTCCAAGGATCCGCCGCAGCGCCAGGCTTCAAGAGAGAAATCCTTTTCCTGCTTCTGCTGCTTCTCAGACTGAGCTTACGGTCCCAACCTTCTCCGCAACTCAGTCATCGTCCTTCTCCTCACAAGTGCGGTTCGGTGGCCCTGAAGAAGACCTGCAACGCAGGTCGAAACGTTGGCACGTATTAAAGAATTCTTCTTTGACGTGGTGTTACTTTGACTGCATCCCTATCTTTTTCTTCATTCATCATCCAGTCAACCATACTTTTATTATTATATTTTATATTGTATATACAGTTGTAAATTTCAATAAATAATTTAAACAAGAAAACAAAATGTTATATTTGACACGTTCTAGCTCTGTTGGTGTTGCACTGATTTAAAATTAATTTATATTTTCCTGATGAGAAAATTAATGGAGAATATTTTTTATTATATAATATATGTCGCTAGGACCTACCGCTTAACAGTTATATTAGTTTGAATGAAAAAAATCACGATTTGTTAGCAATGTTTAAGTGTGGTCGATTGGTGTTACTCAGATCGAAAATTTATCTACATTAAAAATTTAGTTAATCCCCAATACAACGTTTCAAATTTGGTCATCTCCAATAAACCTTCCTGGTCGACCTAATTACAATACGAATAATGATTCTTATGGCTGACCCTACTATACCAGCTGATATACCAATTAAGAAATATTATGTGGCTATGTCATTGTGGTTAGTTTTTCTAATCATAAATTTAATGCAGAATAGTTTTCTGTTGGTTTCGCCCGGATCGAAAATTTGCCTAAAGTTTTCTGATAAGAAATTTAATGGAAAATCTTTTTCGGTATTGTAGTATTCCTCAAAGTATATATCTACTAATCAATCATTTAACACGAAATCTCAGAAACCACAGAACGGATTGGAATGAAATTCTATATGTAGCTTCCTCTTGGGCCGTAGGTGCTCGCTAAGAAAGGAATTTTAAAAAATCGGCCTGGATCGCGGCTAATTCGCGAAAAATGCGATTACAATTTTTATTGAGTGAATAATAAAAGATTAATTGTCATATGGTATTTGGAGATAAACGAAGTTAAAAAATAGGTTAGATGTTTAAGCCGCACACTTTGACCACAAATTAAGTTCCTTTTAGTTGTAAACAAACAAAAACACGATCGATGTCGAAACCTTATAATATGGTACTTTCTGTGAACTCATGGTGGCTGCAAAGGTGTACCCTTACAAGTTTGAGTTGTATCATGACGAGAAACTGTTAAAAGACTTAAGACTTATGTTAAAGAGGAGGTTAAAAGGCTTATTTAACATCCCTCAACGTGACCCAAACACCATTACACCACTTAAGAAAACTGTGCCTGCAGCTGATTTTTACGCCTGAATGTTGATGGAGCGAGAAGGTGAAGTACCTTATTTACTTTAATTTCGTAATCTCCTCAACCAATTTATGCTTGATATTTAGAAGAAGAAGAAAAGAAGAAAATGAACTTTATTCTGGGACTACTTGTCCCCTAAGAATAACATATGATCACAGTACATAGGACAATCGTCTGGCTTGATAATTAATTATAATAAATAATAACAATAGATAATAATAAAAATTGATAAATAATTAAATTATGTGTTACAAAAATAACTGAGACATCTTGTAAGAGGATATATCTTGTGTATACTATTATAATGTATATTATATAAATATTCATGTTTTACATTAGCTCGGCAGATTGAAAATGAAGGAGGTAAAGGAATAAATGATGTTTAAAGGAAGTAAGAGTGGATCTTTTTCGAATTGTGTTGGGCAATGAATTCCAGGGAGAGGAAGCACGGATAATAAAGGATTTCTCGAAGGATGCAGTTCGATGCGCCGGAGTGTATAGGTTGATGGGTTGGGTTCTAGTATTTAAGAGGTGAATGGAGGAGCGCAGAGTAAGGAGGTCATGGATATAGGTGGGTTTAAACGCGCTATTTACGCAAAAATAGAAACAGAAAGACTAAACTTTTTTCGAAAAAATCAAAAAAGTTGAGAAGTGGAGACTATATATTCACTGTATAGTCCATAAGGATATGGCATATCACTAAGTATGCCATAAGAAAAGCTAATGGTCTGGTATCAGATCTGGGTAAGATAGTAGTGCTGCCTCGAAGCTTCACTGGAGAACTATCAAAATAATATAAAATTATCTTTTGCAAATTGTCAAATTTACTTATGAAATTATTCTAAGAATGGAATTCTTTAGGTTTATTTAAGTAATAGTAATTATCAACGTAAAGCTTATCTTTTACTGATTTAAGTTGTCCTTAATCCTAATGATATTAAACCGTAGCGGAGCTCGGGCACTTTCAGCTAGTATTTAGTATTAGTATTAGTATTTGTATAAGGAATTTACAATTACTCTCACATAACCATAACCATCAGTGAATAGTTTTATTAATACACAAAATGTTCTATTAATCAATCTAAATTAAACATATGGTAAATAATTTAAATATTCAATAGTTCATGAACAAACATTTACTCAATATAAACCTTAATTGTAATTATATCTAATGTAATTGTTAACTTAATTCCAACAGTTTCAATATCATTCTCTAAATAAATCACTCATTTCCACATAAAACTGTCTCATTTAACATACTTAAACAAATGAAGATGTACATGGGGAGAGAGAGAGCAAACACGATCCAGTGTCCCCCTTCCACACTTACAGTAGCGTATTTTGTTCAAACACTATCAATTGCAATTATTTCACACGTATCTATAGTTTTTCGTTTACACCTGTTTTTTTTAAACTCTTTTCGAACAAAACACTCTCTCTCCCGCACACGACCAAGCGCATGCGCCGCCACCACTTCTGTCATACATTACAGTATATAACATTTGTCACTACGACCTCCCGTTTAGATCCTAAATCAACTAGCTTCAGAACAAATATTTTACTGCGTTCTACCATTCTCGAAAACATTAGAAGATTGTGCTTCTCTCAAAGTTAAATAAAATTACTTATTGGCACGCTTTTGATTACCATAACATTTTTTTTACTTGGAAATTTGTTTTGGTCGGGTGTCTGTATCTTTTTAGTGTAACTCTATTGATGTTACTCGGATCGAAAATTTCCAATTACTTTCTCATCAAAAATTTAATAAATGGGTCATTTTCAAATAAAATGGCACTTTGCTGTCCCAGCACTTTGAATGGCTGTAAAAAAAAAACATACAACCAATTAGTAGTTTTTCTTGTCGAGTTCATTTGTTTAAATTAATATAGGCTTTAAAACTTCAATTTCAAATGTTTGATAAAGAAAAAAACAAAATAAATTATTATAAATTTTGACATACGTTACTGTTCACAGTTCAAGTTTTCAACTTCTAAGCTTCACAAAGAGTGTAGGAATTTGTTTTCATTCTATTATCTTCGTTATTTCTTGTTAAATTTTGTGTGTATTAATTGAATATAGAACTTTCTTTTGAAAATATGAAATTTTGGGGGCTTGAGAAAAGATTTTCTTTGTGTCCGAGAATTTCCGAATTTATTAATTTGATGTACGTGACCGGGTGTAGAAGACTGAGTTCTGGAGCTAGGGGAGTCGGGATAACGTTCTAAAACCCTCCAGACTATTTATTGTAACCATACCAAGGGCCCAGGTCGCTGTATTAACCAAAGTAAGACGACATTGATTCTCAAAACATAGTGAGTGCCTTAATTCATTTTGACATACGTTACCATTGTTTTCTCACATTGAATTCAGCACTTCCAATCTAACTTTTTACAGTTTGTAGTTTTCTACATTACAAATGTTTCAATGCCATTATATTTGAATAAATTGTAGTTAAATAATCTTTTTCTAATTAAAATTCCTAATATTTGACATACGTTACTGTTGACATAGGTTACCGTCATGGTAACGTGTGTTAAAATTATTGTAAAATGCATTAATTTATGGTTCCATTTGTTAAATTTATGATTTAAAAAAAGAAAAGAAGAATTATGAAATAAAGCTTTTTTTTCTCACTAAATATATACATATACAATGGAAAAGACTGTGATCGCTAGAAATGAAAATTAGGTCCTAGTATTTTGTAATGTTGTTGATAAAACATATAATAAACACTTTTAATTTTGTTTTTTTAAGAGTTTTTCTTAAAATGCAATTTTTCTACATGTTTCTCGAAGTTACCATTTTTGACGTACGTTACCAACAATAAAAAATAAATAAATTAATCAGTTAATAATAATTTTTTGGTAATGAAGGATTATTGAAAGTGTCTAGACATTCTTAACAGATGTTAATAACTTTGGGGGGGGGGGGGGGGGGGCAATAATAAAATCCATAAACGTTTTAACAAAGTGAAAAAAAAAAATTGGTAAAGTACGTTAAATTTTTTGGAAATTTTTTTTTCACACAAAATTTATTACTATTGCTCTTCCTGGGAAATCACTTTTAATTAGCAATCTTTAGAATCCTTTACCAAAAGCTGAATAAAAATCATAAGTACAAGTTACAGTTTGGTTACAACATCATATTATTAAAGTAAAAATTTATTAAAAACAGAACATGACGAACTAACTAACTTTTTAGTTTTCATAGGATTCTTCTTTTTTTGAGGATTTTTGGGTTTTCTGGAAAGCTAAATTGCCATTTTATTTGAAAATGACCCACATACTATTTTCCTTATTTATTATTTGTCATTAGGAACTACCGCTTGGGAGCTATATGGGGTTAAAAGAAAAAGTCTCTGAAAAAAGTTTAATTAATTTAAGTAATTTGATCCTTTTAATTCTAAATCGTAAATTGGGAAAAGCATTAGATTTTAGACAGGTATATCCATCATTCATTGTTTTTCTTATTCAGGGAAAAATTTGAGATTTTTATTTTAAAGCTTTTACTTTACATAGCATTACTTTTTAAATTTCTTATTTTATTTTTATTACTCAAACAAATCAGTAACGACACTGTCTCAAACAGTTCGTGACGAAAGTCTAATCGATATAAGCGTTCCTTGGCGTAACCAGTGACGTTACGTTGTCTCTAGTAAACCGTTCCTTCATTAAGTCTGGAGCACGTAAATTAATCTCCACATCAACATTTAAATCCCCCGTGACAACTTTCATCACTCCAGAGGTCTAGGCTTTCCTCGTAAATATATATTTTTCATAGAGTTTCTGATCACGTAGGATAGTTCTGGTGTTATAATATAAGCGTTGCCAGATTGAGACACTCACGAAGTACCTTACTATTCGTCACCAAATTTTATCTAATTTTTTTTTAATGTTTCTTAATACTTACAACTGTGTATATTATACAGGGTGACTAAAAAGTAGATGCGGAGCCGGTAGGGGGAGATAGTACAGCCTAATCTGAGTCGATTTTACTATAACAACTACTGTCCCAAAATTAGCCGTTTTCGAGTTATACTAATTTTTAAGATTTTATAAAATTAACGTAACCAAGTAATGAAAGTTAAAAATTGGGTATTTTATCTGATTTTTTTTGGTTTTACATTTGATACTCAAATGAACATTATAGACGTAATCTCATGCAGTAAGCTTGAAAATAGTTCAATTTTTTTTTTTTTAAAAAATCTTCGTTCAGCTCAAAAACTTCAATTTACTAGAAAAAAATCACCTACAAATTTTTCGTACAAAATGATTAGAAAATATCTAAGTTTCATTATTTTTCAAATAAGGTATAAAAATTACAAATCGGTTAAGAATTGGCTAAAATATGACTATTAAAGAGGAGGGAGGAAAAAGCAATATAAATACAAAATCATACTTTAATATGAGATAATTTGTTTGAAATTACATTTTTTTCATTTTTATAATACATTTTCAATGTGGCACCCTCTATTTCTAATGCACATACGTTCTCTTCTAATAACAGCTGATTTCACTACCGCCGATGTAGCCTAAACCAGATACATATCCTTCCATGACAAGCTACATGCCCACTCAAACCCACTAGTCTCCCAACTTGCTTCACACTCGATTCCCGTAAACCCTCGAAGTCGTCTGCAAGAACATTTTTTCATGAAATTACAAGACCTTCAAATGTAAAACTTTTATTGAAACGATACTAATGAGTAGTTTCGTACAATTTATTTACTAGTTATTCTTATTATATTCCACATGTTTACTTGAATATATTTTACACAGTTGTACATATAAATAGAAAAAAAATTAACTTAAAAATAATTAACTTTTATTATTCAAGACTGTCCAACAGTATCCTTTAATGATATTCCACTAATCCCTGTTGAACAGATCCGCTATCTTGGACTCCATTTGGACAAACGTCTTACTTGGAATCCACATACAAGACTAAAAAGACAAGAAACTGCCCGTCGTTACAGACTACTTCAACATTTACTAGACAAACGTTCAAAGCTCCCAATTAATTACAAAAGACTTATTTACATGACTGTGATTAGACCTATTTGGACGTACGGAGTTGAGCTTTGGGGCTCTACTAAATCATCTAATTCATCTCGTACCCAATCCTTACAATCCCAAATCCTTAGAAAAATCCTAAATGCCCCTTACTTTGTCACCAATAAACCTATCCCTAAAGACCTTAATGTTCCATATATTGCTGAGTTAGCCCAAACCAGATACCAATCCTTTAATAGTAAGCTCCATAACCACTCAAATCCATTAGTTTCTCAACTTGCTTCCCAATCTAATAAAGGATAATTCTTCGAGGTGTCAGAAACGAAGATGGCCTAGAGGTCTTCTAGTATAGAATTTTTATTGAAGTGCTACTGATGAGTAGTTTTGACATGTTATTGTAATCGTTATCAGTTCATTTACTTGATGTATATATTTGTAGAGTTGTAAATTTAAATAGATCGATATAAAAAAAACAAAAAACTTTTATTATTATTGCAGTTATTTTCTTTTTTTTAACCTTTCAGTTTCATCAATATTATTTCAAAAAGAAAATATCAATAGCCAAATTAATTAAAATTATCCCTTTCGATAAATGCAGAGTACACACACAGCAGTCGTGATTTAAATAAATAAATTTTAAAAAAACAAAGAAACTAATTTTCTTTATAGTTTACTGACTCTTTTAAACTGCCTAAACGCCATTCACGTCAGGCTACTGAGTTTCCCAAGACCTTTTCAAAACGTCACAGATCAGCGGAAACCTTCAGTTCCACACGGACGATCTTGTTCTGTATGTACATCACGTACTCCTTAGTCAGCAACCACTATCAGTGGCACGTTGCTAGAGGTACAAACGCCAAAGCAAAACTGATTTAGAGATGGTTCGTAGAGATTGTGTGAAGCAGTACGTGTGGGAGTATGCTCTCTAACGGAACACCAAGGTCTTACCGCCTCCTACAAAACTAAAACTACGTATTTCGTCATTTAAAAACAGCCCACAGTTTAAAATTTCTGAGATTTAAAAACCAAAAAATTATAGTTTAAAAACCTTTATTTTTTTTCATTCGTTGATATTTACAACTGCACAAAATAATATACAGCAAGTAAATGTGTTGACAGTGAATACAATGGCATGTAAATAACTTGTGAAGGACTACTCACTAGTAGCACTTCAATAAAATCTATACTAAAACGTCTCCAGGCCATGTTCTTTTCAGACGCCTCGGAGGACTATCAGTTATGGAGGAGGAAGCAAGTTGGGAGACTAGTGGATTGGAGTGGTTATGGAGCTTACTATGGAAGGATAGGTATCTGGTTTGGGCTAACTCAGCAACATATGGAACATTAAGATCTTTATGGATAATTTTGTTGGTGACAAAGTAAGGGGCATGGAGGATTCTTCGAAGGATTTTGGATTGTAAGGATTGGATACAAGATGAATTGGATGGTTTAGTAGAGCCCCAAAGCTCAACTCCGTACGTCCAAATAGGTCTAACCACAGTCATGTAAATGAGTCTTTTATAATTAATTGGGAGCTTTGAACGTTTGCCTAGTAAATGTTGAAGTAGTCTGTACCGATGGGCAGTTTCTTGTCGTTTTAGTCATGTATGTGGATTTAAAAAAAAAAAAAACTTTATTAGCGAACCGAACTAAAACTATCTTAGACAAAACCTAATGATCTACAACTATTAGTATATAACATTTTTTTTATTGGATTAGCCATTTTTGTGTTATAGACTCTTAAATATGACCAAAACTAACTTTTTGAGAAAGTTGACGAAATTAGTCAATTTCAAATTAATTATTCAATTAATCAAATTCAGCTTAAGAGAGGAATTATTACAGCATACATTTTTGACATGAACGAATTAAGAATCGTATTAAAGATTTTAGAAAAATATTGGTGGAATATAGGAAGGAAGAAGATTGTGAATAGACAACGTAAAGAAGGAAGGCCAGGGTCATCGACTGGTGAAAGAGCAACGGTACGCATCAGCTGGTCCACTCTCCTCGCTAACATATAACTTATATAACTACCATATAGCTTGCAACATAATAATTATATGAAGTATTTTTTATTATTATTTAATAGCATTACTATTTTCTTCTAAATGCTACAAGCTGATTAAATTAAAGAAAATTGCAATAAAAATAATAATTTGGGTTCGCATTATTGTGTCGTTTACTTGTTTAAAACTCACGTGCAATGTGAGGAGAAAAAATAATAGAAAAAAAATTCTAACCCCCAATGATCAAAACTTCTGATTAATTACAAGAAACTCATTTACATGACAGCAATTAGACCTATTTGGGCATACGCAGTTGAGTTCTGGGGCTCAACTAAACCTTATTCTTCTCGTATCCAAACCTTACAACCCCAAATCCTTAAAAAAAAGTTATCAATGCTTTCATTAATTATTGATCAATTTCATATTAATGAGTCATTAATTACTTCGTCACAAATAAACTTATCCATAAAGATCTTAAAGTCCCATATGTTGCTGATTTAGCCCAATCCAGATACCTATCCATTCATAGTAAACTTCATAACCTCACTAATCCACTAGTCGACAAGAAACTGGCCGCCGTTACAGACTACTCCAGCATTTACTAGACAAACGTTCAATGCTTCCAGTTCATTACAAAAGACTTATTTACATGACTGTGATTAGACCTATTTGGACGTACGGAGTTGAGCTTTGGGGCTCAGCTAAACCATCCAATTCATCTCCTATTCAATCCTTACAATCCAAAATCCTTCGAAAAATCCTCAATGCTCCTTACTTTGTCACCAATAAACTTATCCATAAAGATCTTAATGTTCCATATGTTGCTGATTTAGCCCAAACCAGATACTTATCCTTTCATTGTAAGCTCGATAACCACTCAAATCCTTTAGTTTCTCAACTATCTTTCCACTCCATTCCTGATAATCCTCCGAGGCGTCTGATAAGAAGATGGCCTAGAGATCTTGTAGTGTAGAATTTTTATTTTAGTGCTATTGATGAGTAGTACTTTTCAAGTTTTGACATGTTATTGTAATTTTTATCAACTCATTTACTTAATGCATATATTTTATAAAAAAATTATTTTGAATTTTAGTATTGCTAAACCTTTCTTGAACTATAAAAAGGACGTAGTTAAAATATTATACAGATGGTTTCAGTTGTTAAACAATTGTAAACTCTATTGCGGACTGGTGGACGGAAACATAACCGTCGAATTTCAAATTTCACACGGATCCAGATGTCGCACCTGATATTTAAATATTTTTTTTTTATAATTATATTGAATATGGGCAAATTTTACTATCAATTCCAAGCTCAATATAACACCGTACCTTTGTAACCGCGTAAAATGACATTCTGCTACCTATTGGTCAATTTTCAAACTTCATGGTTGCCCACATATATTCGTGTTTTTAATAACATATTAATTTAAAACCAGTAGACTTTATTATTTCTAAATCTTCCTGGAACTATATAGATGATGTGGTTAAAATTTGGTACAGATTGGTTGGGTAGTTTTCGTGGTTAGTGATCACAATCGAAAAATGGCTTGTACTTTTATTTAATAGATATACATAATAGGAACCTCGAAACTTATAATTCCACTTATGGGAAGGCAATTCTAGCTCAAAGGGATCCCAGTACTACTGTTCCAGCTGCATTACCAGTCTCCAGTGGAGATTGTACGACATCTCTATTTATCATATAGTCCAGGCAATGAGTGCTGAAATAAGGGGTGCAGAGTGCATGGGATATGCGATAATTTCTGACTTCCCAGCTTCGTTAGGAATAGTTAGAAGGTAAACATACTAAAAGTCCCCGCACCTGGGAGGGTGAGCTAAAGGTGGGGGGGAGGGGAGAAGTTAAATTGTTTTGGTATTTCGATTATATCTCGAAAACGGTTGACTCTAGAAAAATATGTTTCAAATAAACATAAAAGCTAATTAAACTTCATATAAAATTAATTCTATATAAATTTGTCGTAATTCTAACCGTTTACAAGATATTCGATATTGAAATTCGGTGATTTTCGGGAAAAAACAAATGTAACTTTTGTTATACTTTCCGTTCCTTCCACAACCATTTCTCGGAAAAAAAAGTCAGAATAAAAATTGTAGAACATTAAATTTACTTTAATTTCATATGTAATTTTTTGGTATTTGAAGAAAATGTTTAACAAAAAGTGGGGTATACTTTTTTTTATTTCTAAACTTATCTATTATTATTAACGTATTATCTCGAAAACCGTTGAAATTTCGACGAATATGTATATAATTAATTTTACGGGAAATTTAATTAGCTCTAATTTTGATATGTAGCATATTTTTCTGGAGTCCACCGTTTTCGATATATAATCGAAAAACACAAAATTGGGACTTTCTCCCCTCCCCCCACCGTTAGCTCACCCCCCAGGTGCGGGACCTTTAGTATGGTTTACCTTCTAACTATTCCAAACGAAGCTATGAAGTCAAAAATTATCCATGCACTCTACAATGTGTTTATTCACTAGACTAATAGTATATTTTTTGTCATAAAATTTATTTAAGTTAATGGACTACCTTTTTATAAAGAAAATATTTCCAGTTCTTTTCCTTTGTTCATTATCACTATTGATTTTGAAATTCGGATTTGATTTCTTCAAGAGACATCAAAATCCTCTAACAACATCGATAAATCATCTGTTGTTGACATAATTTCGATGCTGGAGCTATTCCAGCGGCCCAACTTAAATTGCTGGCTTGGAATTTTGTCCGCCCTCCCATTGTCGGTTTTATTCCGAACAATAGGCGCCGGGGCATTACCTGGTTCCCTTGGCCCTCCGGGCAGTTCTGCTTCTAATTCACAGCCAACAGGATATTCAAAGTCACAAACGTGAAATAAAGAGAAAATATATGAACCGTACAAATATCAAAGCCTTTTAGATCCATATACAATAGTGTGAATAATAAACGCAACACTTTTTTAAATTCTTTTTTTTTTTAAATAACAATTTATTGAAATTTACAACTGTACAAAATTTTTACTACCCATCAGTAGCACTTTAATGAAAATTCTACACTAGAAGGTCTCTGGGCCATCTTCTTTTCAGGAGCCTCGGAGGATTATTAGGAATAGTGTGGGAAGCAAGTTGAGAAATTAGGAGATTTGAGTGGTTATGGAGCTTACTATGAAAGGTTCGGGCTAAAGCTGCAACATATGGAGCATTGGTGACAAAGTAAGGTGCATTGAGGATTTTGGATTGTAAGGATTGGATACGAGATGAATTGGATTGTATAGTGGAGCCCCAAAGCTCAACTCCGTACGTCCAGATAGGTCTAATCACAGTCATGTATATTAGTCTTTTGTAATTCATTGGGAGCTTTGAACGTTTGTCTAATAAATGTTGAAGTAATCTGTAACGACGGGCAGTTTCTTGTCTTTTTAGTCTTGTATGTGGATTCCAAGTAAGACGTTTGTCCAAGTGGAGTCCAAGATAGCGGATCTGTTCAACAGGGATTAGTGGAATATCATTAAAGGATACTGTAGGACAGGAAGTCGTAGGCTTACGATGAAGGATAAAGGTTATTTGGTGAGATTTTTTTGGATTTATTTTGATTCTCCATTTTTGAAGGGTTAGGATATGGGATTGGAGTGTTTGGGAGGCAATGAAGGGATTTGGGATATGTCATCAGCGTAAGTGGTGAGGACAGTGGTAGGATGAATTGGAATGTCTTTTTAAATTCAAATAATATTCATCTAAATGATATTTATGCTGTTTATTTACTCATAAGATCTTGTGGAATTGCACTTTGGACTGTTATCTCTTATTTTAGGAGCATTGTATACTAATGGTAATCCAAAGTTTAGTTTGAAAATAAATGAGATTAGTCGACATTACAGTGAACTAAGCAGTGAAAAAAAACAATAATTTTCGCTTTAAGTGAAGAGAATTTCGCTTGCCGATATATTAGTAATAAAGTAGGTTGTGCTCCGTCAACTGTGAGTAGGTTTTAAAAAAATATCGGTCTTCTGGCTCTCTAGGATTTAAATATTTGTGTGGTCGCAAGAAAAAGAAAAATGAAAGGGAAGATCGCATATTGCAATAGCTTTGTTTGAAAAACAGGACCGTAATATCTACAGATTTAGCTGCAGAATGGAATACAGTTACAGGTGTTAATGCCTGTGCATCAACTGTTCGTCGAAGATTGATATAAACAGGACTGAATGCACGCCGGCCACAGAAAAAACCACTCTTAACAAAAAGAAAAAGTGGTAGGCTAGTCTTTGCTGGGATCGAAAATATCAAAACTGGACACGAGAAGACTGGAACTCATATTTTCTGATGAATTGATAACTAATATCCATGTCACAGATGGAATTCAGTATGTAAGACGAAGAAAGGGCGAGGCCTTAACAACTCAATGTTTAAAATTGACAGTAAAGTTACCAGAAAGTGTTATGGTCTGGGGTTGTATTTCTAGTAAAGGTGTAGGTCCCTTAACTATTCTCGATGGGAGATTGCGTGCCATATATATTTAAAAGTAAATACTGGTTTTTAAGGTAAATACTGTTGCATCTATTTTTCACACTATGTAAAACAAAATACTGCCCAAACCTTAACAAGTCTGATAGCTAATTAGAAATTTAAAAAAATGGTTCCAGCAATTAATAATTCTAAAACAACCAAAGGCGGAGAAAGTTTCGTAATCGATCAAATAAAACTTTTCTTATACTTAATTTACTTGTTTTGTTGGCCCTATGAAAGAAAAAGTGATTTATTTGTAAGAAATGTCGTTATGTTCTTGCCGTCTTCTTAACTAAGTAGGAACAAGTTTTTTAAAGTTCTAAACTTTTTTTTATAGAGCTTTAGTCGTATCCTTCCTAATAATTAAAAGTTTTGCAGAACCGAAGGATTCAAGAAAAAAATATTCAGAATGTACATATTGAAAGTTCAATTCGCTGCGGAGCAATGAGGAGTAATGTCAATAAAAACGGATTAATATTGAATCTGCTATTTTTTGTTTGATTTAGTTCCTCAACAGAAGATTTTTGTTAAAATAACTTAAGAAGATGTTAATGTTTTCTCGTTTTATATGTTTTACCAGTGTTCTACCTGTGATTTTAAACAGAAGATGTGGTACGTCGTGTTCTTTAACTGGTCATTAGAATAGTTCTCATTAATCAAAAGATTTCTTAAAATATTCTAATTTGACTTCAAAATTGGGAAGTTTTGCTACTGAATTTAATTATTCGGTGATTTCCAGGTCACTACTCTTACTCCTGAACCAATGGACACAGAAAACAATTGAAAACAAATCCCGCTTAAAGAATTTTAATATTTAATTTATTTTTTTGTAATTTTCTAGTTGTCATAAAATCGATATCCTGTGGTCAATTTGGTCATTATTATTTTACAAAAAAGTCCAATCTTTCAAAGACATTAAAAATAACAGCCGGGAAGTATTCTGAAGTACAACAAAAACACTAAAATGTGGTTGAAAATAAACTAAAAGTAGACAATTTTTCCAAACAGCCGAAATGGTAATGAAACATTAACTGACATAATAATAACCACTTCTTAAGTATATGTCCTCACCTGCATTTTTCAGATCAATGACTCAGAGTATAAGAAAACCCATTGTAACTAAAGCAATTACATTTAAAAAAGAGAGATCCGTTGGCCTGACTATCGTATGACTAATCGTACGACTTAGGTTAGGTATTGCAGGGAAGAAAGGAACAAAGGTCATATAATGTCCTCTGTTAATCTAAATTTATAAATAGCTTATTTTATTTTGTTTACCTTCAGTGGATTTTATAAAATCTGCCCAGTTAGTTAAATCCACTTATGTTTGCCGTTTTGGACTTAATCCCCCATTTTATAGACTTATTTACATGTAGAGTGATTAGACCCATTTGAACATACGGAGTTGAGCTTTGGGGCTCCACTAAACATTCCAATTCTTCTCGTATCCAATTTTTACAATCCAAAATCCTTCGTCAAATCCTTAATGCTCTTTGTTATTTCATAAATAATCTTATCCATAAAGATATTTACTATCCTTTCAAAGTTAACTCTATATCCACTCGAATTCAACTCATTTCACACTTAATATATGTAACCCTCCAAGGCGTCTGGAAAGAAGATGGCCAAAAGACCTTCTAATGTAGAACTTTTATTGAAGCGTTATATTATATTTCCTACATTACCCGAAAAACCATCTCCATCCTCAAACAGCTCCTAAGATTCCGTGAATCTTTCCCTCGCAATACCCGTCAATTGTTAGTATCTTCCCTCATCCTTCCCCACCTCGATTATGGATGCTTAGTATACGGAGGACTGTCTGGCGAGCTTGTAATGAAGGTGAAAAGATTAATGAACTCCTTTATAAGATTCATTTATGGGATCCCCAGGCGTTCTCACATCACTTGCTGGTATTCCGAGTTGAGGTGGCTTTATCCAAGTTTTCGGCGACAATACTTCCTTGGTTCCTTTCTATTCCAATCCTTAAAGTTCAAAAAACCTTCGTACATTTACGACATCCTTGCCCTTCGTTCTTCCATTCATCTTTTGAACACCAGATCTCAGCCTATAGATCTGTATATCCCTTCTCATCGAACTGCTTCCTTTGAAAAATCCTTTATTAATCGTGCAGCTTTATTCTGGAATTCTATACCCATTTCGATCCGTAATGTTCCTTCTCTCACTTCCTTTAAACATAATTTATTCATCTACCTCCTCAATTATCAATCTTCCGAAATTATGTAATAATATTATATTGCTAGAATATTTCTTTTTCTTTTATTTTATTTTAATTTTGTTATTTACTTATTTATTTATTTTTTTTTTATGTAAACCCAAAGACTTGTAGTATATAATTTACACTCTATATAAGTTACTGCCTGATATGTAGGCAGTCAGACAATAATACCTTTATATTGTTTTTGTATGTTATTCTTAGGGGACAAGGTGTCCCAGAATAAAGATTATTTTTCATTTCATTTCAAGCGTCACTAGTGAGTAGTTCTTTATACTTAATTGACAAGTCGTTGTAATTTTTTCCCTCAAATTTATTTGTTGTATAATCAATAAATTTAAACAAAATAAATAAATAAAAAATAGGGAAGTTTACTTAGAACGTCAGCTGTAAAAGGAATTCGTGAACATCTTCCACTATTTTAATTGGCCTTGTGAACTTATTATTTTAATTGGATTACAATAAAATATTTTTTTGGTTTTATAGTAACCTGTTTAATCTATAGTTACTATATGTGTTTATTCTCCTTATTTTCGATCAATCGGAAGGCTTCCTGCCTCTGGAAAAGCACTTTTGAAGTACTTCTGCAGAAGGCCTTAGCAATGCAGAAATCGACGGAATTTATGAAGGAGGAAACGAACGGAAATCAAACTCCCCCAGCAGGTATGAGGGAAAAGTTATGCACCCCCCTTCCTAATACAGGAGTTCTCGATGGGGAAGTAAGGGATTTAAGGCCACCATAGCTCTGAAAAGATCTCTCGAAATACATTCAGTTGAATGCTACGGAAAACATTAGAAACATTCTGAAAATTCATTTCCATGGAAATTATTATTATTGATAAGAAACATAAAATTAAAATGCAATGATGAGAACTAATAAATATTTTAAGCAATTGTATGTATATGAAAAAATATTACATAAGGTATAGGTTCATAAAAGATTAATTGTACATTTAAATTTTAGTGTTCAGTATTTATGAAAATTAGAAATAATCATTGTTTTTTTGTTTTTTTTTTACAGGTAAGTCAAGCCATGCAGATTTCTCAGGAAGATTAAGTAACTATGTTTCTTTATTTGTTAATTATGTTTAATCATTTCATAAAAATAAATATTTTTATTAGTATTTCAATTGTGCTATTGAAGATACTACGGATGAATTACACAGGCCAACTTTTGAAAACTTTTTTAACTTTAATAGCTGATTTTTATAGATTTTTGTGTGCTGAACCTGGTCTTAATTTTTTTGTATCACCTATAGTTTTTGAGAAATTTGCTTTTTTTATATATTTAAAAAAAGCATATATAACTGTTTCATATAAATTTAAAGCATTATATAACTGTTTCATGATGCCTAACATTATTTGTAGAGGTGGTAAGAGAATGTTTCTAGGATCTACAAGGTTTTTTGCGGAGAATGTTCTTCTCTGCCGGGTTTTAAAGACTCCCTCACAGGCCAGTTCTTTCTGCACAAATGTTGATCCCTTGCTCTATTGTCCCATTCAAACAAAAACCATGGAAATTTTGTAAAACCGCCTTGCTGACCAAGAAGCATGCATGTTACTTTCAAGTCACCATTTATCATCTAACCATGTGCCGAATAGCCAATTTATTCAACACTATTTCTAGGTTTTCATAGTTCTCTTTCATATGTACAGAATGGCCAACAGGTATAGATGCATAAGTGTTGCTATTGTGTAATAAAACAGCTTTTAAACTAGTTTTGGAAGATTCAATAAACAGCCTCTAGTCTTTTTTATTTTTATTCAACACCAAACTCTTTGATCAGACCTGGAATATCCGAGCAGTACACTAAATCACCTTCTTGTTCAAAAAATTTCGAAAACTGCTGCTCTCTCTTCCTATACACATATATGCTAGTTCCAACTGCCAACAAGTTCTTTTCTTTTAGTCTAGAACCAAGTAATTCAGCTTTTTCTTTTGTTAACCCAAGATCTCTAACAAGGGGACGTTTGCAGTTGTAACTCACAGATTTGAATGCCGATTTGTGTGCGGGTAGTAGGGACCTATAATAGTGCAAAACTAGAGTTATAGCCGCCAATGGGCATAAGGAGCCAAGAAATAAAATAAAATATGAAAATCACATTTTTTTTTTTTTCTCAGTTCTCAGTCAAGATAAAGAAATGATTCTTTCACTTTTAATTGCAAATACGTAAGGTATTTTTATATAAAAATACTTTGTTATGCTCAAGACACCACCCGGCTTTAGAGTGCTCAAAAACTCTAAAAAAAATGACAAAATTCCAAGGAAATCCGCTGTAAATCAGTGGAAACTTTTTTTAATGAAAAACTGACCTCAAATCTCGATTTAACACACCATAAAACCCTTATATGTGAAATTTTATCAAAATCAAAAAATATTGATTTTTTACCCCTTTCGAGGAGGTTAAAATTTTGAAGTTGAGATTTCATCAACATTTTCTAAAGGCCATAACAACTGCTGTGTTCAACCGATTGCAATAGTAATAGCATCACTAGAATCAGCATACATTCTGCTTTTTATCCATGCCTATAACATTGGATTTACTCCCGATTTTAGTGGACAAAAACTGATGTGAATGAAAAAGGCCAAGGTCAGCTATAACTTGAGATATTTCAATAAGGGGAAATCCTACAACCTCCGGATTTGGGCTAAACTATGCAGTTTTAAGGCTTCTAGATGACCTTAAAATTTTGTCTTAATCAGTTGCGAAATATGTGAGATAGCGCAAATTATTTATATTTTTTCAGTAATTGACAGCCCCTTGCCTTCTTAAATCCTACAAAATTTTAAAGGTAAAAAAAAAAAATATTTTTTGATTTCGACAAACTTAAGTTTATACATGTTTTTTGAGATGAGGAATCTGAAAATAATATCAGTTTTTGGTTAAAAAATTTTCCTCACCTATATTATATAAATAAGACTGATATAAAATGATCTTTTTCTATTATTATTTTAGTTTTTACACAATAAATT